>JAQZBX010041833.1:8681-22300 GCA_029593785.1 Cabassous unicinctus | reverse complement strand
AACTATTGTCATGCTGAATCTGCTAGCCTTCAAACTATTGTCGTGTTTCATCTGCTTTCAAATTGCAGTCATTTCTCTGGTCCTACATGACATGATCTTGCTCTTCTTGCATCTGCTTATCTGGCATCTTACAATGGTTTTTTCTGATATCTGGCTTCTCCCTATAAGGTTTCCACTAATATGGATTGAGCCCAACTCTGATTCAGTTTAGCCATACCTAATTAGGATTTTAGAAGATCCTATTCCCAAATGAGTTCTCATGATAAATGATAATATATCTTCAAAGTCTTATTTACAAATGGTTTCAAGCCCACAGGAAACTGCATTCAGCTTAAGAGCATGTCTTTTGTTGGCTATATAATTCAATCTACTGCAGTGACTTAAAGCAACAACCATTTATGTAGCTCTCAATTCTTGGTATTGGCAATTTAGGTTTGGCTTAGCTTGGTGGTGCTTCTGATTTTACTGATCCCACTCATACATTTGCAGTCATCTCCAAGTTTATGGAGGCACCATTTCTGAGGAGTTGTCTGGGTGTTTTAGTTTGTTAAAGGGCTGCCAATGCAAAATACCATAAAAGGGGTTGGCTTTTATAAAGGGGATTTATTTGGATAAAAGCTTACTGTTCAAAGGCCATGAAAAGTCCAACCAGAGACACCATCAGAGATGCTTTCTCACCAAAGTCAGCTAACAAATGGTGAAGATGATCAACAATCCCTGCAAATTCTCTGCCTTCCCCTCCAGAATCTACTATTTCTCAGAGCCTGGAGCTCAGCTGTCAGATTTCAGGCATAGGCCTTGTCTCTTCTTGATCTGCTCCGTGGGCCCAGCTTCTTGAGTCTTCATGCTTAAATGATCATCTAGTCCTCTCTCACATGGCTGGATCAATTATGGCAGAGCTTCCTTTTCCCGTATCTGTCTGTCTTTCTCTCTGTCTCTGAGTATATATCAGACCCAGTAGGTGGGTGGAAACTCAAGTTGAGTCATGCTCACTGATGTAATCCAGTCAAAATGGTCTCACATCCACAGGAATGGATTCTCTTTTTAGGATTCATACAAGAAATTCAAATTGCCATAGCTGGCTTTTGACCAATGCAAAGGTATGGGGGTAAGGGGTGGGAATTCAGTCATATGTCTCTCAACATCAGTGGAATATCCCCAGCCTAATCAAATGGATGCTCAGAAACTATGTTAAAGTGAGAATGAATTCGAGGCCTATTCAAGCCTAGGCTCAGAATTGGAATAATGTCACTTCCACATGTCCTACGTGCTCAAGTATTGGACTCAGGGAGTCATAAACCAGTCCGGATTAAAGGGTAGAGAAATAGATCTATGTATTTTGGAAGGACATGAAAGGTTATATTAAAAAGGGGATGCATTCAGGGGAGGGGTGAATTTGTAGCCATTAATTATTTAAATTGCATTTTACCCAATGAATAAAGGCTTCCTGTCATGACAAAACTTTGTGTAAATGGAGAAACACTAAAAGTTGAAGAGTGAGAGAACATAAAGTAAAAGTTAAGGTGTTGGAAATAATAAATCTGGAGAGGGGAGTTACAAAGAGGTTACATAGGAGTCAACTCAAGGAGACAGAAAACATTTTTGTTAGTTTATATTTCACACCAAACTCTATTATACGGATTGTCCTTTGAATGAATTGGAGACATAATATGTATAGCTTGTAAAGTATTACTTTCTCCAGATAAATGGGGATAAACCACTTACATACTTGGTACCCTTGGAGATTTTGAAATCATAGCAAGATATTATAGATAACAAGAAATCGCAGAAGGCAAAAAAAAAAAATAATTATGTTCAAGTCAATATTTTTATACTTATGTGAACTTAGAATATTTCTCCTTTTTACCAAATATTAACATATTGAAGACCTAACAAGAATTTTGGAAATTTGTGAGTAATGAGGAGAAAATAAAATATTTTAATCATGATTGCTATAGGTCAGAGCTTTACAGCCTGAAGGATAAAAATAAGTCACACAAGCATGATGCAAAATTGGTGGCTATTGCATTAATCTAGGAAAGAAAATGAGTCCAACCAGACTCAAGTTGAAACTTGTGATAAGATTTAGATTCAGCTCAACACTCTTGGAATCAGACTTTAAACTATAAGTACAAACTATTCAGAGTATGTCTCTGGGGAGCAGGATTTAATATGGGATAAGCACAGTGAGGTAGAGATTTTAAGTCACTTTACATTATTTGGTTTCTTTCATATGCTATATAATTTAAACATTTAGTACAGAATATAAAGAAGGAACAAAATAAATACAAGACTTCCTATTTTATTCTACTTTGAATTCATTTAACATTATTGGAATTAAATATATTTTGCATTCATAGAAAATAAATAGAGTAACTAGAGGCAAGTTTGTTTATATCCAGGAATTATTTAATGCATATCCAGATTCACAAAGATATCTATAGTCAAAGTAACTTTTCTGGTATATAGCTTTGGAGAGGATTGAAGATGTGCCACTAAGTAAAGAAACACTATATATATGAGCAATTGAATTTGCTTATCTTTTGTATAGTACAATATAGAAAACCTGGAGAGTAAAATTTATGGAAAAAAGATACAAATTTTCCAATTTGTTGAGGAAATCTGCGTATCACAACAGTCTGCATCACTGATGCTCAACATTTCAAAGATATAATACCAAATATTTTCTAGTTCATTAAAATAATTTAAATTATATCTATCCACGTATAAATTATTTTATCTTAATTTCAATGCAGAAAAGCAGTTTGGGTAGAGAGATCACCTGTGTATCTTTCCATGTAATAATTCCCTAAGGGCAAGGATTTTTCACATTGGTAGACAGAGATCTTAAAATTGCTAAAAAGTCAGTTTACTTCTTTGTAAAAGTGCATTTTTCCAAAAATGAACCTTATCACACACACTCATACACAACCATGTGCAGGTCCACCCATAGACACAAGTTAATTAGATAGAATAAGCAAAACCTACTTCGTTAATGGCAAAAATTTCCATGTCATCTCTTTCTTCCAACAAGCAGTTTTGGGATACAACTTCGGGATTAAATGACAATGCAGAGTATTTCTTTTCATACAACTCACTAACAAAAGGATTTCAAGGTTTTTTAACCTGTAACTGATAGTAATTCAAGACAGCAGGGATAAAGAAAATGGAATTCAGTGGAAAGGAAAACATTGTAGATTATTAGTTTAGAACTTAAAATAAAAATCAGGATATATTCCTCTGTGCTAAAAAAGAAAAGAAAAGAAAAGAAAATCAGTTACTTGAATGTCTAATCATCAGGAAAAGACACTGCTAGTTTCCATAGCAACAAAGTCCTGAGTATTCTTCATTCATCTGTTTTCTACCAGAATCTGCCTCATTACGGTGAAAAGAAATTCAGTGTCACATCAATAAAAACTCTAATATTTATAGGTCCAAATACATTTTTCTGTCCAGAGTGACTAAGTAAAGATGCTAAAATCTGGCATAGGCTGGAACAAGAAAACTTAATTTAAATGTGAGAAGAACTTGAGCTTCTGTTGAATTTTACTTACGTATGCAGCATCTATTATTTGAACATCCGAGCGAAATGTTTTTTTCATCTACTTTGACAGGCTCAGCTCTTTGGAGAGTTTATTTTATCTCCTCTAGTCAGGAGTTGATTTCAGTGGCACTTCTTGCACAAACTTAAAAATCAAAATACAAAAGAACTAGCAAGTTTATTCTTGTCTGGCAAAGATAAGATTTATCTGTGGTGTAAAAACACTTGACAAACTATCTACTTGATATTGAATTTTCAAAATACTTTCATATTATGTTAACATAATTGACTATCAGTTGTGTTTTCTGTGATTATTTGTGAAAATGCAAACTTAAGTTACTGCTATTTTACATAATTTGACAGCATTGTTGTTTTGATCAACCCATTGATTGATTACTTGATCAAAAGTTGCAAAGAAATCATTTTATTGTGGAAGCAATTTTACACTCTCTAGCTTTCTTTGTCATGTACTAAGTCACACAGTTCAAGTGCATGATTTTGATATACTTACCTTGTACAGGGCCTTGGATTCTGCACATATTCTATTGCATTGCTATATTTCCGTAGGACCCTCTCCATTTTTCCCCAACCTATTTCACTTTTTTGTAGTTATTATTCTAATACTTGAAATCCTCAGAAGACTGTAAGTTTCATAGAGGGAACACTTCTATTTTGTTTCATGCTGATCTCAGTGGGACTCAATAAATAATTGATAACTGGATAAATGAATAAATAAGCCAACAAATATTCTACTTTTTCCAATATTTATTCATTATATAACCAAATGTCAATTATAATGCTGATGTTATTGTCTTCAGATTCAGACTGTATAAGCATTATAGCTTGTGTAAAGGCACAGAGAAATGGGTATACATAGCTAAAAGATATTGTTCACCAAGTTCAGAGTTTTCATTGTTCATAGATACAACACAATGTAGAATATACCACAGAGCTCACTTATTGGAAAAAAATTAAAAATCCTAGAATTGACAATATTTCAATAAGGAACAGACAGAAAGAAGAAACAATGGGAAGTGGGTAATAAAGATCAAAAGTAAGCAATGTATTTTCTTTTCCTCACATTTCTTCCATGAAAGCTACAAATTTTAAGCAGATTTCATAATAAACTTTGGAATTAAGCCATTAACTAAATAAATGTCATAGATATGTGCTTCACACCGTGTTCATGGACCATTTTTTTAATGCACTATGAATAGATATCCATTAAATAACAATTGTGACCAACATTTTCTAATTACTATCTTTATTACAGGAAACAAACAGATTCTCCATTTTCGACATTACGTTCTAGTGAGATTACACACAATACATTTTAATAATATATTTAAAAGTATAGAAAACTGAGACTAATCTACATAACTAGGATAGGAGTTTGCTTTACAAGGGACTGTCATTGAAAAGCATTACTGATAAGATGCCATTTTAGCAGAGAGAGATCAAGGAGGCAAAAATTGAATCAGGCAGATATCTAAAAAAAGAGATTTCCAGACAGATGAAATAAAACTCCTTGAGGTGAGAGTATGCTTAACACTTTTAAGAAATAGTGACACAGCCAGTGAGGCTTCTATGAACTGAGTAAATTAGAGAATTTTAGGGTATTAATCAGAGAATGCAGTTATGCAAGGCCTTGTGAGCCATGGTCAGAGGTTCAGCCTTTACTCTGGTTGAGGCAGGAGACCATTGGCAGATTTTGAGCAGAAGAGTGATGCATTTTGACAATTCAGTAAGATCATTCTGCCTGTTCTCTGGGCAATAGCTTTTATTGAGATAAGGGTCGAAGATGGAAGACCACCCAGGAGGCTATTGCATTTATCCACTTGAAAGATTATTGTGCTTGAGACAGAGGGACACTGATGGAGATATTGGGAACGAGTCTTATTTAAAGATAGAACCAACAAGATTTGCTGATAGATTGGATGTGGGATGTCAGAGAAAGACAGCAGGAAAGAATGAATCCATGGTTTGGGTCCTGAAATATTGAAAGGTGAAGAAACCATTAACTGAGATGGGAAATGAGCAAATATGAGGGTAGGGAAAGAGATCTTGTGTTTGTTTGTTTGTTTTTTGTTTGAGGTATCTATTATATATCTATACAAGTGGAAATGTTAAGTAAGTGTTAGACTGTGAGAGGAACAGGGATAGGGAAAAGCTGGAATTCTGAGTTTGGTTTTGTATATTGGCATCTGGAAGTCAGAAAGAAATATATATTTGTGAGTATTTATCTTTTATTTTTTAAACATATGGGGACTATGTGATTTCTCAAAGTAAGGGAATGCTGATAAAGAATTATGAAAGCTGCCATGGCAAATGTAAAAGATAGCCACAAAAATGATATAGTCCTCACATGACATGCATTGATGGACAACCACAGAATCAAAATTTGCTGCATTCCAGTGTTTGCCCTGTGCTGTTTGGATTCACATATCTGCCATCCGTTGTTCTTTTTTCGTTTTTTGTGTCAATGATTCATGCATTCAACAAATATTCACCTTTTAAGTATTTGGTAGCTACTAAGTGCTTTGGACGTAGATGATTTAATAGGATCGTTACATGCTTACAACACATAGCTTCTAATGGACATTATAAACAAATGGGCAATAGAAATTGCTGTGGTTATTATGATAGAGAAAATAAGGCATTAAGAAAGCATACAGGACTTCCATACACTTTTTGTAAGAAAAACATTTCCTAGAATAAGTAGCTTTCAAATTAAAGCACACCCCTTACTTCTAACATGATTTTTTAATTCTCCCTTCCCTTTCCGCCTTCTCTAAGCTTCTTAAAAGTTTAAGAATATAAAAATTTATCTTACTAATTAAAAGAACTTGCAAATTCATCTTTATTACATTTGCACTCATGGAATAACTTTATAACAAGTTGCAACTATGATTCTAACTTGTGCAATAAGCACGTTAGAATGGAAAACACTTCTTAGAAAAAAATGTCATATAGAATGTACTAGGAGAAAAATTTTCCAAAGAGTAGATCAGTACTACCATTTGTTCGTATAACATTGATTGTTACTTTCATTGTTTCTCTGCTTAATCCATACATTATAAATTTCAGAAGAGAAATATGTGTATTGGAATTAAAGATGAGATTTCATAAGTTGCACCTCACTGATGATATAACTTGATTCAGGAATAAAGCCTAAGGTTGCTAGAGAAGTATATATTTATCAGGCAATTATAACTGAATATTATTTCTGGTACTTGAATTTTGCTAAAGTTGGGTAAAGAAAATGTACAGTTATTTTCTCTGGGAATAGCTCAGAATATGTATATCCTCTGTTTTCCATAAGCGTATAATAATGTAATTTAAAATGAATACGGTAGAAGTACACTCAACCTTCTCTTATTAAAATTAATAAATTTAAGGAAATCTTAATTTATTCTCTTTAATTCTGTTTCATGTGAGATAGCACCTGTCTTTAAAAAGTAATATTTTTTATCTATGGAAACATGAGTTAAATTACCTTAAGCTGAATAAGTTTTACTTTTTTAGGAGCATATTGTGTGAGTCTAAATAGTAGGTAGTATTTTAGTTGCATTTTGTTGTAATTGTAGTAAAAGCACAATGAGCATTTAAAAGTAGTCATTGTACACACAAACTGAAATATTTGTATACCTCATAATATCATCCTTAGCTTTCACAAAAGAGTAATATAGCATGTTAAAAAAAGATATCATTATGTTTTTTTATGTTCTTTTATATATTTATTTTTATTATATCTTCTTTTTTATATTTATATGTCTTTTATGTTTTATGTTACCATGAAGGAGCCTCTCCACTTAAGATAAAACAAATCTTTTTGCAATTATGCCAAGATTTGCTGAGTTTTTGTAAACCTTCAAAAAGATTTCCCTCATCTACTAAATGCAATTTTCCCCCCTAATTATGCTCTTTGCTTGAAATGTACCCTTCTGAAATAATTCTTCTCACCTCAGGTTTTTTTCAATTTCTCTTCTTCTCTTTCTTTTCTGATCTCCTTTGGTATATATGCCCCTAATGACTCCTTTTATTTTATAGTCAAACATTTGCATTAGTTGTGTTTTTCCCATATACCACCCTATTATTAACACATTGTAATAATGGCACAGCTCATTTGTTATAGTTCATGAAAGAACATTCTTATATTTGCTTAATGAACCACATTCATCACATACAACAGGATTCATTATGTTACACAGTGCCAAGTTTATCTGGTTTCCTGTGAATTAAGATAGTTATATTTCTTCCTTTCCAATATATATCACTTTCATTTTTATTTCTTGTCATATAGTAATGGGTCGGACCTCCCATTAAGGTTAAATAACAGTGATGTGAGTGCACATCCTTGACTTGTTTCCAAACTTAAGGAGAAACCATTCACTCTTTTACCATTAAATATGATCTCAGCTGTAGATATTTCACAGAAGCTCTTTACCAACTTGAGGACATTTTCTTCTATTTCTTGTTGCTAAGAGCTTTTAACACAATGTCACTATATTCAAATACATTTTCTGATCTGTGGGAATGATCTTATGGTTTTTCATTTTCATCTGTTCTTATAGTGAAGTATTTTTACTGATTTTTAAGTATTAAACTAACTTTGTCTGTTAAAAACAAACTAATATCTTTTTAAAATAGCTGGACTTAATTTCCTAATGATTTTACAGATTCTTAGGTATGTTTCTGAGGACTATTTGTCTTTTGTTTCCTTTCTTCTAATATTGTTGTCTGGTTGTGTATCAGTATAAAGTTGCCCTCATAAAATGACTTGAGAAAGAATAACTCCTTTTTATTTTCTAAAAGGGTTTGTGTAGGATTTATGTTATTAAACATTGGTAGACTTCTTTATTGCAGCCATGTGAGTCTGAAGTGTTATTTAGCAGGATGAGTTTATCTGAGGCTAACGAGTTTTCTTTTAATTCTTGAGTATGTTTGGTTATTTGTGTATCTAAATAAATTTTTCCATCTCATCTACATTGTCAAATTTGTGTAAAATTTTCTATAATATTCCCTTATCTTTTAATTCTCTGTAGGAATCTGTGCTCGTCCCTATTTCTTTCCTTCTTTCTTTTTTTAAGGTTCATTTCATTTTATTTATTTATTTATTTATTTATTTAAAAGAAACTTTAGGTTACATAAATGCTACATAAAAACTATAAGGGATTCCCATATGCCCCACACCATCCCCTTCCCACACTTTTCCACATTAACAACATCTTTCATTAATGTGGTACATTTGTTACAATTGATGAAGACTTATTGAAGCATTGCCACTAACAATGGATTATAGTTTGCATTATTGTTTACAAACTGTCCCATGCAATTTTGTAAATTACAACAAAATATATTATAGCCTGTATCCATCATTGCAACATCATGCAGGACAATTCCAACGTCCCCAAAATGTCCCCATATTACACCTATTTTTCCCTCTCCCTCCCCTCAGAACCTCTGGTGGCCACTGTCTCCACATCAATGATAATAGTTGTTCCATTCCTAGAATAGCAATAAGTGTATAGCAGAATAATAATAAGTTTACTTTAGTTCATTGTTCATTCCCCAATTTTGAGGATTTAGGAATGGTGATGCCCATTCTGCCTCTAACTGAGAAGGAGCTTAGATCCCATGGGGCAGATGGATGCATCTATCTTGCTTGCAATTGCAGACTCTCTCTGCTCCTTGGGATAGGCATTGTCCATCATCACCTTGTTAGTTGTCCTGGGTGAGTCTAATGAACTGAAGAGTAGTTGTTGCAACTTTGCTGAGATTCAGGGCCCAACTGGCACATGGAGCAAAGATTTAAGTCTCTTGGACATATACCTATCAAGTATAGTACTAACTATAGGTTCAAATAGAAGGTGCAGAATAGCCATGTGTAGGGAAATCATAAATGAGTGTAACTCTGTCACACTGGGGTGTGATGCTGCCTCTTTCATTCCTTATTTGGTAAATTGGGTCTTTCCTCTTTTGTTCTGGATAAGTATAACTAGAATTTTTTCATTTTTTACTAATTATTTTTTAGAGTGTTGTTTTCATGTATTTTTTCCTGTTTTCCATTAATTGATTTTTTTCTTTTATTAGTCCCTCTCTTCTACTTTGGATAGAGTTTCTTCTTGCTTCCTTGCTTCTAAGGTAGATTTTTAAGTCATTTTTTTTTGCACATTTCTTAATTTCTTCTGTAAGCATTTAGAGATTTAAATTTCCTTCTAATAAATTCTTCAGGTACATTCCACAAATTTTTTAATGTTGTCTTTTCATTTTTGTTTCATTCAGTTAACATGTATTCTAATTTCTGTTATGATTTCTGATTTAGCCCATGAATTATTTAAAATTTTGTTGTTAAATTTTCAAATATTTGGAAATGTTCTAGGTAACTTTTAGTTGTTTATTTTCAATTTGATTCCTTTGTGGTCATAACATTTTTTCTAGTATAAGGTCATTTTAATGAATGTTTTGCATGCACTTAAAAATTTTGTGTTCTGCAGTTTTGGGATATAGTGTCCTATATATTTATGAGATTTAGTTTATGTGTTATGTTGTTCAAGTCAAATTGTATTATTGTTTTTCAGTCTACTTATTCCATAATTTATTGAAAAAGGAATATTGAAAGCATAATGATTGTTATTTTTTTCTCTTTCTCATATTACTCTACAACTTTTTCTTAATATATCCTGTATTTTACCTGGAATTTTGAGTCTTATTTTCTGTTGCTTGGCTTGTGTAGTATTTTTGGATTGAATTCTGTACATTTTAAACTTGATCTTAGCCAAAAGCCTGAGAAGAGATGAATTCTGAACATTTTGAATGTTACATTGTGTAATAAAAATGTTTGATTTTTGACCCTGATGGCATTCAAGCCTCATCTCCCCCTCTTTTTTTCTTGCCCCATATCTGGGAAAGCTGGTAGCAAAAGTCCAGATGTTTCTTCCCTTGGTACTGGCAGGGAGGTTCAAACCTTGCAAACGTGGCCCACATGTGGGAACTTTCACTTATTCCCTGCTCCATTACCACAATAAAAAAAATACAGCCACTTTTCTTGGCCTTTGTTTTAACTGCTTTGGGGCCAGCTTAGATGCCTACCTTGCTCTCCACAGAAAACCCTGCAACATGTGAATAAGAAATGTTATAATAGTCTCTTGGTAGGTATATGACTTCATCAGTCTAGATATCTGTGGCAGTTTGGTGTTGTTTATAATTCCAAAATTAGATATTGGATTGTGTTTGTAAGCTGGTCTGTTCCTCTGGGCATATTAGATTGTATTAAATTCAGAGGTTTCACTTTTACTTGATTCAGTTATGATTAGGGCTTTAATTCAGTCACATCAGTTGGATGTTGAGTCCCTGCCCCCTTGGTGGGTGGGATTCATAGAGAAAACGACAAGGCAGAGGATAGAGTTTGAGTTTTGATGCTGGAACCCTGGGAAGAAAATACATGGACAAGGAGAGCACAGAGGAAGATAGTTCATTTGACAGAATACTGTGCCCAGGGAAGAGAGATGAGCTTGACAGTCTACAGCTGACCTTGCAAAGAGAACAGAGCAGCTGAGCCCAGAAAGAGATGAGGCCCAGGAAGAGAGACAAGCCTTATACTAGCCTACAACTAAGAAAGGAAGGAGCTGGGACCATGTTGCCTTAGGAGGAAGAGGAAGTCTGAACCCTCGCAGAGACCTCTTTCTCCAAAATGTGGCAACAGACTTTAGTGAGGGAAGTAACTGATGCTTTATGGCCTTGTGCCTGGAAGCTTCTACCCCCAATAAATACCCTTTATAAATGCCAACAGGTTTCTGGTACTTTGCATCAGCACCCCTTTGGCTGACTAATACAACATCTGAACAAATTTTGGGTGGAGGGAGGAGTACTCTCTGCAGAGTAACCACAAAACATTTAGTGCTGTGAGCGGGATAGTGTAGGCAATAGCTACCATATCTTAGGTGTTTTTCTTCTTTTACTTCTGGCTTGATAATTGGTTTAACTACCTAATCATAAGCATGTATTTTGAGCTACTGTCTAATGACTTACTGCTGATCTTGAACTTTGACCTAAATTGCTTTGTGCTACATTTGCTGCATCCTACTGAGCCTCTGTTATATATTTAATTGAACTGGGAAGGAAGTTTCACTAACTGGCATTTAGGGATGTAGCGATGGGGTATAGGATTGGAGTGTTCCTGTGTCATTGTTTTAACCTAGAGTCATGTGCCTAAATTCTACTGTAAGACATGATTGACACTAGGCTCAGGGGGATATCTCTTGACTCTTATCCTATGTGTGTGTATCTAAACTCAGGCATTGACCTTAGTTCTTTAGAACTGTCAGGGGAAAAACTTATCCTTAAGTGATGGGCCCATTCTGTGGTTGTTTATGTGAGGGAAATAATATTCTCATGCTAGTTCACACCCATACAAGCAAGACCCGTAAAAGCAGGACTTATGCAGGCCTTTGTAGTTGCTGCTTTCTGTGCCTCTGTTGCTAAAAAAAGATTCTGATCCTCAGAGCTATAGAGAAAGACACACATGGCACAGCTTTAATAAAAAATAGAACTAAAATCTTTAAACCCACCCTTCTTAAAGGGGCAGAGGACACTATCAACCTATTGGAAGACTGTAAAAAGAAACAACAATGATTTTAATTCAATTGAGTGCCAAGGGGTTAATTAAAACCCAATGTAAGTCTGGATTCCCTAAGCCCCCAAAAGCAACAATTGCCATGGAAGAGGTCCTTAATCCTGATAGTACTGATTTGGACATCCTAGAGGAAAAAAGTCTTGAATCATGGAGAGAAAACAGAAACTTAAACAGAAGGCCACAATTTTACCCACTGGAAATAGAAAATTCACTAAAAATATTTATAAAATGAAAAGCAAAAATAAAGCTTATTGCAATTGTGTCTCTACAATGTAGGTTATCTAAATTAACTTTTACATGTTCTGAGATGCATCAATTAGCAAACCGTTAATGCCTTGATCGATACTATACTCAAATGACCACATCTAACTTTTTCCAAGAGCGTAAGTATGACATTACATTGATGGCATCCTTCTCTGAGGAAATCCATTTGACACACTCTTTCAGGATATACAAGTACTCACAAAGGAGCTCACAAAAGAAGGATGGATGGATTGTCCCACACATCTTCTGGGAATCATTTGATCAGTTGAAAGTTGCTGCATGTCTGATACTGCCAAGAAAGAGCTATTGATCCTCTCAGCACTAACCATGTTAAAGCAAATCCAACATCTTTTAGGATTTTCTGGATTTTCAAGGCAACTTATTCCTCATTTACAAATTTTACTTAAGGCTATTATGCTGATACTCACAAGTTGTCCCACATAAACTGGGCCCCCTATGACAAAAAGCTCTAAGATCTGTCCAAATTGAAATATAGCAGCATTATTATTAGTGGCTCTCCCCTCTTCCCACACACCCAGAAACTCCTTCACTGTCTCTGCACAAGCAGAGACAATATCTGCACAAGCCTTCTATAGTCCTTGGACTACTCATAAATTGATTTATATTTACATTTTATATAAATGGAATCATACAATATGTTACACAATATACTTAGTTCATAGTAGCACAATTATACAGTATTTTTCCTTTTCTGTCTGGCTTGCTTCACTCAATATAATGTTCTCCAGGTTCATCCATGTTGACATATGCTTTATGACTTCATTCCTTCTTACAGCTGCGTAATATTCCATCATGTGAATATACCACAGTTTATTTATCCATTCATCAGTTGATGGACCCCTGGGTTGTTTCCACCTTTTGGCAATCGTGAATAACATTGCTATGAACATCGGTATGTTGATATATGTTCATGTCACTGCTCTCAGTTCTTCTGGGTATATGCCCAGTAATGGTATTGTAGAGCCATGTGGCAAATCTTTATTCAACTTCTTTAGGAACTGCCAAACAGTCCTCCACAGTGGCTGTATGCTTCTACATTCTGAACAAAAGTGACTAAGTGTTCCTATCTCTCCACAGCCTCTCCAGTGCTTGTAGTTCTCTGTCTTTTTAATAGTGCCCATTCTGATAGGTGTGAAATGATATCTCATTGTAGTTTTG
>JAQZBX010041832.1:11901-22309 GCA_029593785.1 Cabassous unicinctus | reverse complement strand
AAAACTTGCACAAAATCCCACTGCTAGTAGGTGGCAAATTTAAAATAAAAATCTCACCCTTTTAACCCTTTATCCATCACTCTTTCTACCATACCATGATTTTTAGTGAGAATATTTGTATGTCATTTTAGTTAAAGCAATTTAAATGACTTTTCTTTCAAGAGATAGTTGCTAGAATTTGAATAATGTGACAAAAAGATTTCTCAAATATCTGCTAGGTATCTGTTGACTTAGTCCTTCTCAATAACTTTAAAGTTTCTGCTTCAGTTAGCTTTATTAGACGAAATAATATTATTCATGTTTTAGATCCAATGGTAGTAGTACTCATCTGAAAAACAAAATCAAACATTTTTAAATACAAAGGCTAATGATTACAACTATATTAAAATGTCTGACTTCCAACCAGAAGGAAGTAATCCAAAATGAAATCCAAATATTAAGGTGTTGGGATTTGGGGGGAGGCAGGGATTTACTCTTAATTTCTTGTGACATTATCTTAACATTATTATCTCAATTTGAAACTCTATATAAAGTGTAGGTGTTGGTTTTCCAGAGTTGCTATGACAGGTACCACACAATGGGTTGGCTTAGACAATAAAAATTTATTGGCTCATGGCTTTAGAGACCATAAATCCCATATAGGCATTGGCCACACCATGCTCTCTTCCCAAAGTCTGTAGATTTTGCTGCCAGCTTGCCAAAATCCTTGAGTTTCCTTGGCTTGCAACTCTGCTTTCCATCACATGATAATTTCTCTTTACTTGTGTCTACACTTCAGTTTCTGCTGACTCCTGGCTTTTCTTTATAAGGCTTCCCAGTAATATGGATTAAGGCCCACCCTGATTCAGTTTGGCCACACTTAGATGGGATTTTAGAAAACCCTATTCACAAATGAGTCCACCTGTTAACTGATAATACCTCTTCAAAGGGTCCTATTTACAAATGGATTAACCCGCACAGGAATCTGCATTAAGATGAAGAACATGTCTTTTGGGGGTGGGGGGGGGCTCATGGTTCAATCTACCACCATACACATTCTAAAATCAGAACCATATCTGCCTCAGGAACAATTAGCTACTCTTGAGTGAATTTAACTCCCACTGCTCTCTTCTCTAAACCAATTTGTTCCACAGAATGCCAAGAGGGCAAATCCTGCAGGACAAGTTCCAGCAGCCCTTGAAATCTTCGCTGCTCCTCTAAGTTTTATATCCCTTTGGGAAATTCCAGTGCTGCAAGGCGTGTTGGTATAGCTCCTATGAGGACTTCTGGGGTACAGTCTTCTTTTATGTAGCCTGAAGGGCAGTTCATTTTTTTCCAGGTGAGTAATGCAAGTGGCATGTACTGGTGTGAGTGGCACTTTAACATTGCCAAAATCACACATATACACACAAACCCACTTCTCCAACCTTACTAATGGGATGTGGGAGTTTGTTTGTGTCTCAGTTTAAACATAGGATGATAGCCATGATTATGATGATAACAGTCAAGACCATGGCAACAAAGGCAATGATGATGATAAGAAATACAATCCCAATAAGAAGATGGGACTAGCAGTGATGGGTCTCTACCTTAATTGCCTACACTTTGTCTCCTTTATTACAACACCAATAATATTTCATCTGCTTTTGCAATTTTCTCTAGTTGTTGTCATATGTGTTTATTGTTTCCCAAGTTTCTAAGGACAGGGGTTATGCCTTCTACTTCTTCTGGATTCTTCACTTTTATTCATTTATATATTCACCAAATACGTACAAGGTTCTATGCTGGCCTCTTTGCATGTGTAAGGGCACCTGTTTCTCCTAGCATTCCTGTGAGGTAAGAAAAACGACACTCTGAGAGGTTAAGTTTCTTGTCCAATGTTACATGGCTAGTAAGTGGTGGCAAAACCAAAATTTAAACCCATGACCTTCCTACTGTGAAGACACTTTGGGGTGTGTTCCTGGAAGAAGTAGAATTTGGTGGGTGACTGTTGTTGGCCTAGAAGAATGTTGTTGTGCTGAGGGATGAGCTAAGGGAAAATTGCTGGGCTGGTGCTATGTGACTGGACAAGAGTAACCGAAGCAGCAGTGCTAGACTAATAAAAAATAACCATCAGCAACAGCAACATTTATTACCTACATGCAAAGCATTGTGCTAAGTACTTGGCAAATGGCAATTATAATACTTATTAGGTGGGACTTATAAACCCTATTTTACAGATTGGAGAACTAAAGCTTAGAGAGCTTAAGCAGCTTGCCCAAGATCACATAGCAATGGGTGTGGAGCTAAGATTGGAAGCCAGATCTGTCTGACTTCATATCTGAAAGAGTCTGAAGCCGGGACAAGCTTCCCCCTAAGATGGAAGGGAAATTGTGTACATTGTGAGGAGGTCTTAACTAATTGAGAGAAACCAACTAGAGGAGGGAGGCTCAACAAGAAGAAGGAGGCGCTGATAGCTAAAATCTTTAAAGGACAATGGGGGAGGGGGTGTGGCCATGGTTAATTTCTCTCCACAGAGGGCCCTTAATCTATGTTAAGGAGTGCTGGACAACAGATTGGAGATTTATTGACAGAGGTACTCAATCCTAGCTCACATTAGAATCACTTGGAGAACACTTCAAAGTACTGATTCCCAATCCCCACCCCCAGATAATCTGATTTAAATGGCCTGGAAATTTTTAAGATCTAACTGGAATTCCTAATTTACCGGTGAACAGCCCTCATTGTGGATAGTTGCTGAATTCAGAGAAGATACCTGGGGGAGACCTGGGGATGGTAGATGCATTTCTAGAATGGGTAGTCATTGTTGTACTGTAGTTTGAGTTGAGAGTCAACTCAAACTTTGCATGGCTTCAAACAGGGCAAGAAGTATGAAGAAGCCAGTGTGCTTGTGTTGCAGACATGTTACCATTTATGTGAGCTGGCCTAAGGCATTAGCATATGTCTGTGGAGGTCCATTTTCAGATGAGTGTTTGCTTTCTGAATGCCTGTGAGACATGTGTTTGGGTTATATATTTGAGGTGTGGGTGAGTGTAAAGTGGCTGAAAGCAGATCTTGTGGAAGAACATAGGAAGGACATCTGAGAGTTAATGCTAATTAAAATGATGTGACATTAATATATAGGGGTGGCTATTCCAATTTTTTAGTTTGTCTATTAAAAATCCATTCACACAGGATGTCACCAAGATGGTGGAGTGAGATTTTGTCCCCCCACAGAAGCTTTAAACACCAAGCAAAAACTGGCAGAACTATCTTTCTCAGAGTTCCAGGAAACAGTTAAAGGGTGGCAATAACAAGGAGAGTACCAAAATGTCTTTTTATTGATTTGCTGGCACTTCTCCCATCCCCTCCCCAGCTCATTGTGAAGTCAGCCCCCATTCCCAGTGCAGGACCCTAGTCCTGGTTCTGAACGGAGCAGAGTAACCCTTGTGCACACTGCGGTGTGTTATGTCTGTGCCAATCTGTCTGGTGGCAGCTTGAAGGACTGAACCAAAACAATTGTCACAGGTTCACTATTCCAGAACTTGCCCTGCATGTTGAGGCAGCTTGCTGGACAGCTAGAACACTGTAGGAGAACAGTCAAATTGCAGCCGCCTGTGGCAAAGAATTGCTGACTATGGGACATACAGTAAACACTCAGGACCAGGAGGAAACACTATTTCCTAGAGAAAAATGGACATTCAGATCCTGGTAAATGGGGGAATTCTTAGGGCCAAAAATCTCCCAACAAAGAAAAGTCCAGGACCAGATGGCTTCACTGGTGAATTTTACCAAACATTGAAAGAAGAATTAACACCAATCCTTCTTAAACTCCTCCAAAATCTTGAACAGGAAGGAGAAATTCTTAACTCATTCTATGAGGCCAGCATCACACTAATACTAAAGGCAAAAGATAAAGATATCGCAAGAAAAGAAAATTACAGACCAATATTCCTTATAAATATAAATCCCTTATAAACAAAATACTACCCAACAGAATCCAATAGCATATTAAAAACATTATATACTATGACCAATTGGATTTCTCCCAGGAATGCAAGGGTGGTTCAATATAAAAGAGCCAATCAATGTAATATACCACATTAATAGAATGAAGGGGGAAAAAAAACACATGATCATCTCAATTGACACAGGAATGGCATTTATCAAAGTTCAGTACAATTTCTTGATAAAAACACTCAGAAAACTAGGAATAGAAGTGAATTTCCTCAACATTATTTTGGGCACCTATGAAAAACACATAGCTAACATACTCAATGGTGAAAGACTGAGAACTTTTCCCCCTAAGATAAGGAACAAGACAAAGATGTCCACTTTCACCAATGCTGTTCAACATTGTACTGGAAGTGTTCGCCAGAGCAATTAGGGGAAAAAATCCAAATTGGAAAGGAAGAAGAAAAACTTTTCCTAGCTGCATATGACATGATCCTATATAGAGAAAATCCCAAAGAATCTACAAGAAAACTACTAGAGCTAAAAATGAATTCAGCAAAATAGTGGTATACAAGATAAACGTGCAAAAATCAATGGTGTTTTTACATACCAGAACAAGTCTGAAAAGGAAATCAAGAAAGCAATTCCATTTACAATAGCAACTAAAAGAATTAAATATCTAGGAATCAATTTAACCAAGGATGTAAAGGATTTCTACGTGGAAAACTATAAATCATTACCAAAAGAAATTAAAGAAGACCTAAATAAATGGAAAGATATTCCATGCTCATTGATTGGAAGATTTAATAGCATTAAAATGGCAATACAATCTAAACAATTTACAGAATCAATGCAATCCCAATCAAAACTACAACAGCCTTCTTTGCAGAAATGGAAAGACTAACCATGAAACACATATCAAAGAGCAAGGGACCCCAAACAGTCAAAACCACCTTGAAAAAAAAAAAAAGACAAATGAAGTTGGAAGACTCATATTTCCAGATTTCAAAACTTATTACAAAGCTATAGTAATCAAAACAGCATGGTACTGGCACAAGAACAGACATATGGACAAATGGAATAGAATTGAGAATTCAGAAATAAATCCATACATCTGTAGCCAATGGATTTTTGACAAAGGTGCCAAGTCCACTCAAAGGCAAAAGAATAGTCTCTTCAACAAATGGTGCTGGAAAAACTGGATATCCACATGCAGAACAATGTAAGTGGATCCTTACTTCACAAAATATAAAAGAACTAGCTCAAAATGGAACAACAACCCAAATATAAGAACTAAAACTATAAAACTCTTTGAAAAAGACATAAGGAAGCCTTTCTGCAAGAACTTGTGTTAGGCAATGGATTTTCAGACTTTACACCAAAATCACAAACAACAAAAGAAAAAAAACAGATAAATTGTGCTCTATCAAAATTTAAAACATTGTGGCATCAAAGGACACTTCAAGAAAGTGAAAAGACAACCAACAGAATGGAAGATAATGTTTGGAAACTATATATCTGAAAAGAGTTTAATATACAGAATATCTAAGAGCTACAACTCAAAAACAGAAAGACCAACAACGCAATCAAAAAATGGGTGAAAGACTTGAATAGATATTTCTCCAAAGAAGCTATACAAATAGCCAATAAGCAAATAAAAAGATGCTCAACACCATTAGGCATTTTGGAAATGCAAATCAAAACCATAATGAGATACCATTTCATATCCACCAGAATGGCTATTATTAAAAATGATAATAAAAATAACAAGTGTAGCAAGAATGTAGAGAAATAGGAACCTAAGTACATTGTTGGTAGGAATGTAAATGGTGCAGCTGCTATGAAAAACAGTTTGGCAATTCCTCAGAAAGCTAAACAGAACTACTATATGACCTGGCAATCCCACTTCTAGGTATATACCCCAGAGAACTGAAAGCAGGGACCTGGACAGATATTTGTATGCCAATGTTTATAGTGGCATTATTCACAATAGCTACAAGGTGGGAGCAACCCAGCTGTCTGTGGATAGATGAATGGAAAAACAAAGTATGTTATATCCACACGATGGAACAGTTTTTAGCCATAAGAAGGAATGAAGTTCTGCTCCATTCTACAACATGGATCTTGTTGAGTGAAATAAGCCAGACACAAAAGAACAGCTATTATGTGATTTCATTTATATGAAATAACTAGAATATGCAAATTCATAGAGACAGAAAGTAGAGTACAGTTTACCAGGGGCGAGGTGGGGAATGGGAATGGGGAGTTAGTGCATAATGGGTGCAGGGTTTCTGTTTCAGGGTGACTGAAAGTTTTGGTAATGGATCATGGTGAGGGTAGCACAACAGTGGGGATGTGATTAATCCCACTAAATTGCACGTTTGGGAGTTTGAGATGGGAAAGTGTGTTATATATGTGTTTCCCCCAAAAAAAATTTTTTTAAAGAGCAACTAAAAAGACAATGAAAACTACATAACCTTGGACAGGATCTAATAAGGGAGGAGAAGAGGCCCAAAATGACATTAATAGGATGTATGAAAAGCTTGGAATATATACTGTAAACTTTATATCAATATTAAATATCTTGAACTTGAGGAGTGTATTTAAGATGGTTACAAAAGGGAATATATCCTTGTTCTTAGGAAAGATTCATGAATGTAGGGTGTTCAAGGAGCATGACGTATGCAACCTACTCTCAAATGTTTAGAAGATACAGATAGATGATAGATGATTAGATAGATAGATAGATAGATAGACAGATAAATAGAAACAGAATAACAGAATGATATTATAAATGTGACAAAATGTTAAAAGTTGGTAAATCTGGGTATGAGGTATACTGGAGTTCTTTGTATTGGTTTTACATTATTTTTACAATTGTCCTCTAAGTTCAAAATTATTTTATAATAAAAAGTTTATTTTTAAATGCAATCACACCGGAAGGTTTGAACCGGATTTATTACAGCTGATAAATAATTCATGTGACTTAAAGCCTGGGAAGCGACCAAAATCAGGAAGGAAAAAATAGTGAGTTAACAGGGAGGCTGCGGGCAGTGGGGAGGGAAGAGTGGGTAGCAGATGAGGCTCCTTTGGAGGATGCCCGCACTCTGTCTGGGACATGGACACTGTTGGAAGTTTCAATCTGAGGGTTCTAGATAAAACAGTCTGGAAATGCCTTTCCACTTCCCTTACCTTTGGTGTTTATAAAGCAAATGGATCTTAACCAGAAGCAGAGCCGGGGACCTCCCACCGCATGGCGGCCCTCCACCCCTCCCCAGGAGCAGCTGCATTCCTTCTGACTACAGACACAGTAGAGGAAACGTAAGATAAAGGAAGGGGTTAGATGTGCAGGGCGGGGAGGGCTGCAGGCCTGCCCCAGTGACAAGGTCCTGGGTCAAAGTTCTGTCCGGAGCCAGATAGGATTTGAAGCTCCTCAAAATCTAAACTCTTTCGAGAAGAAACCAGTGG
The DNA here is from genome assembly GCA_029593785.1 of Cabassous unicinctus. Lineage (NCBI taxonomy): Eukaryota > Metazoa > Chordata > Mammalia > Cingulata > Chlamyphoridae > Cabassous > Cabassous unicinctus. The sequence goes on along the minus strand of JAQZBX010041832.1, from coordinate 14,929 downwards.
ACTGGCCCTTATTAAGCCATCTTGGTCAGAGACAGCACAGACGCAAGTGTGTGCGACAGAAAGAGGATGCTTCAAGAAGCCTGGTGTTCTCCAGTCTCCACCGCTTTGGGTGAGGAATCACAGACAAGCCAGGCCACCAGAGGAGAGTTTCTGATGGAAAACCTGGGAATTGAGAAACGGCTGTTTCGATTTGAAGGAGACAGGCACTGAAGTCGCGCATTTCAGAGCTCCGCACGGCCAAACACGACTTCCCGCCAGCCGGCGTCAGCTCGCACTGCCGGGTCCAGCCTGGGGCAAGCTGCCTCCCATTATGCTCTGGTTTTCAGTCATCATAACAATGACAACTGATATTGTGAAGCCCGTCATAGCCTTCAGAACACATTCATGACAAATATCTCTTATTATTTCCATTTAATAGATACAGTAGCCCAGTTCAGAAAGGTAAAGTAACTGCCAAGCGGTAAAAGGTCGAGCCAGAACTTGAACTTGGGTCTTCTGGCTCCAAATCCCAGTCTCTTGCATAACAAAACATTAGGTATCTACCACGCCTCCAGGAGTTAGCCCACAGGGGGATGACCACCCCCAGGCCCTGTCTGATATCCAAATTAATACCCACTAGAGCAGAAGCAGCCCCAGAGAGAGAAGCCATGCCGCTCCCCAGGCCTGACACCTTCAGCCCCTGTCACCGAGGGAAACAAGGAATTAGACTCCCAAAGTAACCAAGTGTGTGTGTGTGTGTGGAGGGGAGCGAGGGGATTATTATTGAATAGTGAAGAAAAGCGCAGGTTTTGGAATCAGACTTGCAGGAGTTTCAAACTTATTAGCTGAATTTCCTTGAGCAACTCATCTCACCTCTCTAAGCCTTTTTTCCTTATCTATAAAATAGGAAGACTGCTCTGCAGAACTGTGAAGATTAAATCCAATGATGCACGTAAAGCTCTGAACATGGAACCCGGAACATATGACAAAGTGTTCAAATGTTAGCTTTTTAGTTTTCTACACTCACAACCGATTGTAACAGCAGATGCTATTAACTGATGAACCACCCTCTTGCTGATAACTAATGTCCTCGCAACTTTTTAATTAAGCCGCCTGTATTGTCTCAGCCAGAAAAAGCCTTTAAAAGGACCGTGAAAGTGGAGGTATGGAGAGGAGAGCGCACTGGACTAGGTAAAGAGCACATTTGCGTTGTTAGCTCCGCACTAGCGTGCTGTACGAGTCAGCCCTCCTTCCTGAGTATCACTTTCAACATCTGTGAACAGAAAGGGTCAGGTGAGATCTCTAAGGCCCTTTTCAGGACTCCAGCTCTGTGCTCCTCTACTGAAAGGATGCAGAAAGCAAACAGTCGGCAAAATGGTGCTGGACCCCCTACTGGCTTGAACGGTGTGGACCTCTCGTCTCAAATGGCTGAACTGAGAATTTCAGCCGCTGGGAAGAATCCTCTTTCCCTTTGGATGGGAAACTAGTCCAGGACTCAGAGGTTCCCAACCAAAGGCAGCCCCAAGTCACTCAGTAACAAAGGGAAAGGCACCCCAGAGCCAGCACCGTCACCAACTGAAAAGTCCTCCCGGACAGCCGACCAGCGGCCCAGCCACACCAAACCTCAGGACAAATGCGGCCCCTCATCCCAGGCTGCCCGTCTCACAGTCACATCAGTAACTCCCCTGACAAACAAAAAGCACTTGTTCTGTGCTCTCCTCCCCCAGACCCAGACTCTCAAACACCGCGACTAAACACCCAAAACCCCAGCTCCCCTGTTCCAGTTTCTCCCTCCTGAAACCAGCTCTGCAATCGGCCTGCTTGCCTGCCAACAGTTTCAACGGTGCTAACTCCATTTATTATATCTTGCAGCTGCTACGAATGCATTTATTTTGCTTCAGCCTTCCTCAGTTATCAATTCTCTTTATTCTTCCCTCCACAATGCAAATCCAGACCCCAGAAAACATGGGGCCTTTGATTTTTCCAAGTCTGTGATGCCTTATTCCCTTCCCACCCTTGCCTGACTTGAAATTTCCTTTCCACCTCCTTTTTAAACCTTTTCCTGAGACACCAAAAGAAGTTTATTCGGAACTTTCGTTTTCAGTAAGGAAAGAAAAGAAAAGAAGGAGAAGAAAAAAAACTACATAACTTACTGTCATCCAGGGGTGCACAGTTTTGGAAAGAAGAAAACAGAGCTATAATCCACCGCGTTCCCCCAACCCCAAAAGGAGAATTTGTTGTTAAACGCTTCTTTTTCCACTTTGCCGGTGGAAGGAGCCGGCGGTAGGCATACATCCACAGGCTGATGCAAGATGCCTTTGAGAGAAACCTCACATTCTGAGGATTCCTGGGAAAGTGCCAGTGATCCCAGCATCCAATATATTGCACATTTGGTTTCAATTAGGCAGGGGGTTGGGGAGGGAGGAAGGAGAGTCACCAATCAGAGCTGTTTTCGGTTTAGAGACTATTTCTTTTGACCCAAGGGACCACGGGCAAAGCTATAATTTACAGCAAAACCCATTCATAGAAGAAAAAAATGTGTATAACCATAGGATAGGCTTAAAGACATAGCTCCCGTCTGCCTTCTCCCTACCCATGCCCATCCCCAAGCCCTCTCCCTCCATCTGAGACTTGGTCCCACCCTGCCCCCGGGGACCCCCACCTCCTTTTTCTTACTTGAGCTGAAGCCTTAGCACAACTTCAGTGTTGGATTCCTTTCCAACTGAAGCTTCCATTCCAGTCGGGTCACACACATGGAGTTGATCTTTAGTATCTTGGCCACGAAAGCCTAGAGCGGAGGCCTCCCCCAGAAAGAACTGAGTTAATCCCTTACTCCCACTGCCTCTCTCACCAAAAAAATAACAATAATAACAAAAAACTGGACAGTTCCAGAGTCCGGATTCCTATTTTTTTCCACTCAACTCCCAGTTGGCTGCTGCCTCTAAGGGTCTGTTGCTGTCCTGGGTTCACGCTGCTAAATGAAAACACAAGCGTTTACAAGGACTTTCTAAACTGTTTTGAAAACTCTTTTTCCTTTTTTTTTTTTTTT
>JAQZBX010041832.1:0-11801 GCA_029593785.1 Cabassous unicinctus | reverse complement strand
GCACGCACAGGCTGGAGCTGTCCTGGAGGTCCTAATTCTCAGTGAGCATACAGTTGGCAAGGCAAGTAGGGGGTCCAGAGCAGGAGACCCACGGGAGCAGGGAGATAGCAAGAGGAGGCCTGCCTTCAAGAGCCAGCCTCTTCCTACAGAGACCTCCTTCGTCTGCGTTCCTGAGCTCTCACTATCTCTTTGTCGCTTGCACTTCGGCAGGTATCTGGGGATTGCCTGGCCTTCAGGATGAGGAGGAAGGGAGGTGGGACAAACAGGAAAAGGAGGGTGGAACGGGACTATGGAGAGACTTTCCCATGGGAAGTTTGGAGCAGGAGATTCTTCATAAGAGGAACAGGAAGGCATGACTTCCGATTAGCATGGCAGTGGAATTAAGAGCAAAACTGTCAGTGTGCTGTCCCAGCAAGGTTCCTAAACTCAGCACTAGACTGACGACCAGAAAGCTGACTTTCATGTCTGTGCTGCACAGCTGGAAGAGGACATGGAGAACTTGGAGGCCGTTCAGAGAGCAGCCTCGGAGATGGTTAAAGGTAGAAAACAGGACCTGAGAGAAAATACTAGAATGAGGATTATTTTACAAAGAGAAGTGACAGTACGGAGATAAGCCTATTAAGCAGACTCTTCAAATAGCCTGGAACATCTGAAGTCAGCTCTGAGGGTGACTAAGACCAGGACATTCTGCTCAATTCAATAAATAAATATAGAGCATTTATCCGGCACTTTCTTGGGTGCCTCCCTGAAGCAACTCTGGTCATCCAGTTATAGAAATAGTCCTAGAATCCTCCCCAAATATCTAAGCCTGGACTAATTTACCTCTTTGGCATAATCGTAAAGAATGCACTGATGCCATGACCTATAATTTCACAGATTTGATGAGACTACAGGACAAATGTGGAAAACTGTATTATAGCTTCCTAAAGCCAGACCTAATAAAGGTTATAGGCATAGGCATGCATCCTCAAATACCAGCATTAAAGGTGGATCTACCCAGAGGCAGGATTGCTTGTTTCTCTGTGTATGTGTATAGCTAGAACTCCATCTTGAACCAGTGACATTGACTCCAAAATCTACCCATACTTAGGTCTGTCTGAGCAAGGATGGGCAGCCTTGTCAAGAGTCTATTTCGATGCAAAACAGGGAGACTCCTGGGGAAGAACTCAGAGTGAAGAGAAAACCAAGGGCAAAAGGCAGCTCCAAGGACAAGAGAGCTATGTCAAAGGTAAGAAGTAGGTCTAAGGAAAACACCATGTCTATCACTCAGGTTACCCTTAGCCAAATCTGGGGTCAAAGCTTGAACTCTAGGAAGAAGCTGCTACAGAAAAAGAGCAAGGAAAAGCTGAAAGTGATATTTTACCAAAATATCTAAAGGACATTTAGAACATTATTGGGAGGAATCATCAGAATTGAGCCTCAGATTTCAGAGACAGTTTTGGGGATGGGGGTGGGGCTTGCAGAGAATGTGCTTCTTTTACGATGTGCTTGAGAACGGCCATTGCTGCAGGAAGCCAGAGATGGAAAGAAACAAAACGACAAATGCTTGAAAGCTGAGAGGACTAATTCATGGAACGTAGAGAAGAAATTTTCTGGGGACTCTCAGAACTATTTGATAGAGGTTTTTTTATTTTTTTTTACTTTTTAAAAATTTTTATTGAAATATATCATGCATACATGAGCATACAAAGAAAACAAGTGTGTAGTAAAAGTTGTGAACTTGCAAAACAAAGATGCATATCATCATCCGGGGCTCCCATACATTTGATAGAGTTTTGAGTGGGGCTGGAATTCCTAAAATTGTGGGAACAGATGCAGAGAAATGCCATTTTGTTACTCTTTTGTGAACTCATTGAATTACAAATTAAGTTTGTTCACAAAAGAGTAACAAAATGGTTTGACTGGGAGACATGGGTCATCGCAATTGGAATTATTTATGTCTCATAGGAAGTAACATAATCTAGTTACAAGGACTGTATTACACTGAAAATGAATTACTGAGAAACAATACAGAATTTCATTCCTGGGGTTTTACTCAAAATAGAATAGATCTATCTGGAGCAGTCAAAATGCAGTGTTAATTAGAAGGGAATATGCAAGGTGACTTTTCAAGATCTTTTCTAGTCTACAAACCAATGTGTAAATACTAGTGTTGAGACTCACAATAACTATAGTATTTCAGTTTCTAAATGGTCAGGGGCTAGACACCTTTATGATGCCTTAGGAAAGAAACTGAAGTAAAAAGAATTTAACTGACCTAGTTTAAGAAACACACACACACCTTAAATGGACACGTTGATATTCATAGAAACCAAACCCAGATGGTACATTTAATCTTCACCAGCAATTAGAACCAGAAATTAGACACCAGTAACCCAGGTTTCTCTTCTCTCCCCTCCTCCCTCCTCCCTTTTCCTCTCCCATCCCCTCTTCATTCTCTTGTCTCTCTCTCTTTCTTGCTCTCTCCCCATCTTTCTCCCTCCCTCTCTCAACTCTACTTATCTCTGCACATCTTGCTTTAACCCCTTCTTTCCCTGCAGACAAGCCTTTTCTGCATCTTCTCACACATTGCCGAAGGTGATTATCCTAAAAACCATGACTTAGCTTCCAGATTTCTCTCTCCTAAATTGCAAGAGATCAGGAGAGAATGACTGGTTTTGTTGAAGCCCAGTTCCTGAGTCCTGGGATGAAGAATTTGATTGATCAGGGGTGTTTCATCTATTTACCTTCCACCTTTAAACTGCAGTGGGCCAAGGGTTATGTGGTACGGACATGGCTCCAGGGGCACACACTCATGTGGGTCAGTTCTCTGAAAAGGTATGTCATACATTAGGACACCCCCAAAATTGTCTGCTACATCATAATAAAGTCTGGCAATTCTGGGATTTTAAAGAAATTATACCTCACCAACACAAAACCAGGGAACACTGTATACAGTGGAGTCACATCATGCACACATTTAATAACTTAAGTACCAATTTTAGAACCTAATCCTAGAAGTAATCAATAACAAGGTTTCAATTAAAGGTAAGACTTTTTTTTGTTATTGGTTAATCTTCCCCCAATAGACAAATCCATTGGACTATATCAAGGTAGAAAGGCTTAATGTTTTTAAAAAAAATCATCAGGGAGGAATCTTGTAGACAATCAAAAACATTTAAGCTTTCTTAAAAGCAGAATGGTCTGAATGTCCATACTTATGTATACAGATTTTCATTTAGTTTCTCCCTGGGTTCCGCTCATGATTCTAAAGTTTTCGTTATCTTAAGAATTATTCTGCGGAGTTGTATCCACCAAATCATGAATACCATCCTTTGTGAGTGATTTACAGGTCTTCCAAAGACAATTTTAACTCTAGGGAAGTTTTGCTTCGTGGGCTGGGTCCTACCTGGTACACTACTAGATGCTCTTCCTCTGCATCAGACGTAGGTGGAAGATGATCCAAGGTCAAACCATTATTGAGCAAGGTCACATAGAGCACGTCATTACATTTTCTACCTGTAAAATGAGGGATCATAAGAACTGACAAGTCACAGGGCTCTGAGGATCAAATGAGATTGGGAAAGAATGATTTATTGAATGCTTACTATGTGCCAGGCACTCTTCTAAGAACTTTAGATGTATTATTTCATTTAATTCTCACAAGAACTTTATGAGGCTGGTACTATTATTTCCTTCACATGAGGGAAATAATGTACGAGAAGATATATTACTTGCCCAAGATGCTAGCTGATGGAGCTAGAATGCACGTGTATAAAATATACATAAATTTGCTTTATTGACAATAAAGTGCTATGTGTTTATGTGGCAAACTGGAAAGATGTTAGAGTGTGTGGGAAATGTAGCCAATTCTTCATTTTTTGGCAATCGAACGTTTGTTATCCATATGGAGAATCATCTAAGCCATTTTCCTTCCTTCCTTTTTTCTCCTGAAGACCATCTTTGACTGTGTCACTGTTCCTTAGGGCTTGCACCAGAGAAAGAAATGAAAAATGAAAAACAAAACCAAAAAAAGTTCAAATTAGTCTGTGGGTGACTCCCTCACGGATGAGCTGAAATGTCGTGTAAGAGGAAGTTGAGGTTAATGGCCAAAATAAGCGTCTTCTTTGCCTGTGTTTTTAACAATGCCACATATAATATTTCACAGTTTAAAGAGTGCTTTCACAGACATGACTTCATCTGATCCACAGACAGCCCCAATAAGTACTCAGGGCAGATATTAATATCTTTACTTTTCACATGAGCTCAGAGAAGTAGTAATTTATTCAGGTTTGTTTCTTTTTCCCCCCTTTGGTTTGTTTTTTTTTTTTTGCTGGTAAATGGCAGAATCTGAGTTTGAACCCATCTCTTCTGATTTTCAGTTCTCCTTCTACCCATTTGGCATCAACAACAAACCTTCTCAGAGCCTATTAATATTAGACTATTAGTTTACGCCCAATTTTAATGAACTATTTATCTGGTTTCTCTGCTCTGAGTCTGCTTTGCTGTTCTTTCATTTCCTTTTACACTGTGGAAAAGAATAACAATTCCTCACCTCTGCAGAAATTCTAAGACACAAGATTAAAAAAAAATAGCCACAGAAAATTTAGATTTGTAACTCAGATTTAGAATCCCTGAGGAGAGTGAGGGCTACAAAAACGAGTTTTTAAAACAATGTATTTCACATCATCATTTTAGGAATGTAATCCTCCAGGCTACAGTCTGGAAATCTAAACTGTCACTGTCAGATCAGAAAGCAGCCTACTTTTAAATGTCTCCAGGGAACCAGATCTCTCAACAGCCTGAGTGTTTATCAACACTCAGTGTCAAAGTTCTGCTTTCCATCTATCCTGAATCTCGGCTGCTGTATCCTGTGAATTCAGAAACAACCCTCAGCTGGCTAACCTATCTCCCAGCTTCTCCTACACCCATATTTCAGAGCAGAGGGGAGTTATGGCAGCAGCATTATTTTTCCATGCTCGGGACTGTTTTGGAGCAGTGATCTTATATATAATGATAATGGTAACCCTCCTTCTGAAACTTGAAGACCCTCAGCTACCTCGCTTCCGGAGTGGGGTTTTTCTGGCATCTGTAAGAGAAACAACGTAATCGCCACTGACTGCCCTGTTAAGGTTCCAAGGAACTTGGAAAATGAAAGGACTTTTAGTCATTTGAGCCTTACTTTTAGGGTTTCACCCTACTTGCCCACTATTTCTCTGGAGGACATGGAGAAAGAAGTCTAAGCGGTTAATACCTATGACTGCCAATGATCTTATCCTCTGAAACAGCTCACTTTAGAGACTTTATTTGCTTCATGTCCTACCATTCAGCTCTCAAGGCATAATTCCACCTCATTGCCCCGAGTTACACCATAAACACCACCTCTCTCTTTCTAATACGCAGCATATTTCAAAGCAGAAAGGAATTTATAGCACCAATGTTATTTTTCCATGTACAATTCCAGCTTGGAATGTCCAGCAGCACTCAAGTTGCCTTTTAAGATAAAGAGCAGATTCTGATTCTATGTAATCCTTGTCTACTTCTGGGAAGGCTCAGATTTAGTCTTTAGCTGGAATCTGTGTTCTATGGGCCCCTTCATGTCCCAGAGTTTTCATTTATACAAGCCAGTCTCTGCCAGAATTCTACAATGACCTTTGCCAGAGTTTCTACAACTATTGAGGCAAATTACAGTTCTGGGACCTTATGCAACATAAAGCAGGGGAAGCTCCTCCACCTACCCCCCCACCCCTGTCTCAGTTTCAGCATAAGCTGGGTGGAGCCACAGAGGTCAGCTAGTCTAACCCCCTTGTTTTACGGCAGAGACCCAAGACAGTTAAGTGGCTTGTCTGAATTCATAGGATACAAAAAGGGAAAGAACAGAATAAAACCCCCATCTCTCAAGGCTCAGACTATTACTCTTTCCAAATCATCATGAATTTGCACAAAATTCTTTTACTTTAAAAACTTAAGATATTTGAGGCCAATAAAATAAACAGAGGAAAATGGGTAAAGCATCCCTGAACCAAATGGAGGGCAGAAGAATGGCTTCAGAGGAGTAGAGTCTGCTGGGGAAGCAGATAAAGATGATCTGCAAGAAGTTCACCCCATGGGACATTAGCAGTTTTGAGAACACAGATCGAGTCCCGCAACCTCATGGACTTTTCTTAGCCCCCCACCCCCACCCCCCAACTCCCACCCCCAGGGAGCTCCATGTTCTTGAGAGAGGTCTGGCTAAGGTGAACAGAAAGACGGATCCTGAGTCTCCATCCCTCCCACTCCTGGAAACTGAGGCCCGTGGATCCTTACCTGCAGATGCAGTCTCACCTCCCTCTCCCACCTACTCAGAAAACCTCTGAGCCTGAGGTGAGAGAATCAGTGAAGTTAAAGCTAGTCCTTCTGGGATTAAATATCTCCATCTGGTAATGGCCCCAATTCCAAGTTTCACTGACATCCCCAAGGCCCAGAACAGTAGATACTAGTAAGTCTACTTGATCCAGAGTGGCCACTTACTACCCTCCTTCCCCACCCCCCGCCCAGGGTTGGACTACCAGAATCCATGCTGGTGTTATATAACTTCTACCTCTTTGGCCATAATTGAAGGGATCAGGAGTAGACACTGACCCAAAATGTTTCTTAAACTCTGTTTCATGGAATTCAGAAAATTGTGTGTCATAAAATTTGAAAATGGAGCATGGGGTTGCAAGTCCAATCTGGACTGGCTTCTTGGAAAAAGGAGATAGCAACTCTGAAACCACAGGTGGTAATATTTTCCTCCCCATGTGGGTTGGGGAAGCAGATAAAGATGCTCTGCAGGGAGAAAAGAATGAAGTCAATGTGCAGAAAAAGGCAAAAGCAAGTGATAATCCTGACAGCCTTCTAGTTCCCCATTCGAATCTCTTCCCAAGGTCAAGATGTTCTTCCTGCCCTAAGACCCCATAAGACTCCTCTGTATTCTAAAAATATCCATTTATTGTTTGAACTATGTCAAATGGGATTCTAAAACATAAAATTAGATTCCTTTCAGTTCTCTGTACAAGTGTCTTTTCTGGTAAATTAACTAACATCTCAGCCCTATTAAGAATAGAAGGTAAGTATCATTATTCCTGTTATGGCAGATCAGAGCCACACAGGGATTCCCACAACTCTTTGGCTACCTGTTGATGTACCACTTACCTGCCTGAATTTCAGAGTACTACTTCTATCCTGGATTCCATGCTCTGAGCTTTACTTCCATAGTAATCAGGTTCCAGACAGGAAAACAGACACTACATCAGAAATTTCAACAGAAGAGATTTAATATAAGGAAGTGGTCAGGTGTTGGACGACTGCCTAATCAGAAATTATAACTGCAGAAATTAGCTCCCTGAAGGCTCAGAGAACAAAGGAGGAGGGGATGGGCTGTGAGAATTTAGGAACACATGAAACTATAGCTCAGAAACTGGAGTGCAGTGGTTCATAATCTGTTTATGCTGGTATCTATCAGGGTATGTGGTGAGTCTGGTTCTGGGAGTTGAGAAGAAGCAGAGACAAACTGCCACTCTTGGATGAAATACTACTGCTGGGGCAGAGTGCCATTCCTGCGAGAGTGACACTGATATCAAGAAACAGGAAATGGCCCCCTTCTCTCCTCTCCCTGTCTTTCAACCTCCATCTCCTGCCTCCTATTGACAGAACCTAAGAGGAAGTGTGTTGGTGAAGGAATCTCCTAATGTAGTGTGCAGAGTCCCAGCCCCAACACCACAGAGCTGAGCACAGAAGGATAGATTTAGTGCTAAGAGACAATAGGCAAATGATCACCATTATTTCCGTCCATTTGTTGGACATATTCTCTCCACCCAATTCCAACCTCTTGCCTAAATTGCCACGTACATTTGTCTTCCCTCAGACACCAGGCTTTGCTTGCCATCTAAACTTTCACTTGCCATACTTGGTACAGTGTTCCTCTCCACAGGGTATTTCTAATCCTAGACCATCACCCTTCTCAGGCGGCTCCAACCTGCTTCAACAAATTAGATCCTGCTAAGATGCCTGCTTAGATAATACACCTAGGCCCAGGGCCCTTGCACTGGTATTGTTCTCTCACTTTTTAAAGGGCTTTACCTTCAATTACCTGTGACCACCATTTCTAATATTTTACCCCCACAACCACTTCCTATCCCCCTTTCCCATCTTTTTTCATTTAGAGCTTATTAACACACACACACACATATATTATGTCTTTCTATCTATTAGAATGTAAGCCCTATCAATTTTGCTTACTACTGTGGCAGTTTGAGGTTATTTTTGAACCCCCAAAAAGAGATTATGTTTATAAACTGGTCTGTTCCTCTGGGTGTGATACTTTGCATCAGCACCCCTTTGGCTGACTAATACAGCTACTATATTCCCAAATGCCAATAACAGTGCTTTGCATATAGAAAAGACTCATAAAATGTTGAATGTTAAATAGATGAATGGATGAATGAATGCCCAGGATAATACTCACCTGAGAGGGCTGAACATGTGTGTCTAGACTAAAAAGACAGAAGGAAACCAGAGGAGAATACCCTTTGCAAGTCCTGGAAATCACCTCTGGGATCAGCTGGGGAGAGATGAACATAAAGTTCCTAGACCCCTCAAGGCTGTTCTAGAATGAAGAATAAAAAGGACAATGTGGGGGGAAATGTAGGGGGCCAAGGGGGCCCAGCACTTTCTGTTCATACTCCAATAAGCCAAAGGAGCTTATTAACTGTTAAAGGATGGAGCAGGGGCCTGTAGGAGTCAGGATGAGAACAGTGGGGCACCAGGATGTGGATGGGATGGCGAGTGTGGGGCTTGGCAGGCAACAGGCATCCATCTCTTCAGAAAATCCCAGGCGAGGCCCAGCCTTTGTTCCTTGCCCTCAAAACAAGTTGTACTTCCACAAATAAGAGAGAATATGATCTTCACAATGAGGAATGAAGGGTTCCAGACATCATTCACTCTGCTACGCCCTCACCACGGAAGGGAGAGTCACGATGGCTTCAGCATAGACATGTGCTGGTGGGGCCGAAACACCGGCAGTCCTCAAAAAGCTCCTTCCTGTGCCAGTGACTGAGACTCCTGGGGATGGAGGGACCAAGACGAGGTGCCGGGCTAGTCCTAATATCTCGCTGAGGAGGCTCATGGCATCTCCTTTCTCTAGACCGCGTTCCTCCCTGCTTTGCTTCCCAAAACTCCACCTCTATCTCCCACTTGCCAATGAATCCAGGCCAGGGAGGAATAGAAGCGGTGGCTGTGCAGCCCTAAGAGGTCCCTCAGCAGCAGCAGCAGGAGGAACCCAAGGCAAGACAGAGAAGTGGGTGGTTGGCAGTTTGGGTTAGGAGCAGGAGCTCTGGAGTCAGAGCTGCTGGGTTTGGATACCAGTTCTCCTACTTATCAACCGTGAGAACCTGGGCAAGACTTTTACCAGAGTTCTCACAACCAGCAAGGCAAGTTTGCATTCTAGGGTCCCACGCAACATAACTTAAGGGTAAGCCCTTCCACCCATCATCTAAATGCTCTGTGACTCAGTTTTCTCATCTGTAAAATGGGTATGTTAATAATGTCTACTCTGTAGAAATGTTAAAAGAAATAAATGAGTTAGTACATTTCAAGATGTTAGAATATAGTCGGCTACATAATAAATCCTCAATTAGTAGTAGCCATTATTATCATCATCATTCTTAAATGTATGCCCAACCGTCTCCCTTAGTGGATTTTTGTTCACACCAGGATCCCATTTACCCTTCCTTTAGTCCTACCCAGGTCTAAGTTCATAACAGTATCTTAATTCCTTCTCAATATTAACTGCTCCCACACAGAAATTAACACCTTCCTAAATTATTACGAGCCTCAAGTGCCTCTGCCAGAGATTCCCCCCACCCACACACACACAAAAAGAAAAGTAGGTCCCTCTATCTGGTTACAGAGAGTGATGACTATCTGGGACCCATGAGTCTCTCCCAAACCCTTCAGCAGAGGCATATTTGCAGTGAAGCTTCAGTTTCAGGACCCCTCACTGGCATGGCCCCATCTCACCCTCCTCACCCTCCTCCCTCTACTCGATGCTGAATTGTCAAGTGAGTGTCTTCCCACAGGCCTCAAAACTTCTTGAAAACTGGAATTGTGGCTTATTCATTTTTGTATCCCAGTATCTACAGCTCATGGTAGTTTAATCCATGCCAGCAAAATTGAACAAATAATATAAAATACATGGTAGAAAACAGAAGCCATAGGAGAGTTCTAGATCAAATGATATGAGATTTTTGAGGAAGAAGCAATGACTTCTTGTTAGATGGATCACAAAGGCTTTGTGGAGAAAATATCATTTCATCTGGGTCTTGGAGAACTAATACAGTTTGAAATTCCAGGCAGAGGGAACTCAGTCAGCTAAGATATCAAGGCTAGACAGTGCAGGCCTCATTCTAGAAGCAAAACAAGCAGTGAAAATTCCCAAATGTTGGCACCTGTGTGTGACCGAAGTGGAAAGGAAAGGAAAGAAATTTAGGGTTGATGAGAGAGAGCAAAAGTAAGAGCCTCTGCGGTCAGGATGCAGAAGAGAGAGGCTGAGCTTGCTGCTACCATCCTCAACGAAGGCAAGAACAGAGGAGCCAGCTTCCAAGATGCTGAGAAATGAGTGTGTGGAGGAAAGCAGGGACAGTGGATGTGGAATAATGCTTTATAAAATGTTACAGTGAGAGGCAAAGAATAAGATAGTGACTTGAAGTCATATTAAGGCGGAAGTTAGGATTCTTACAGGAAAATACACAATATAATGGTTAAGAGCATGATTCTGGCACATTGCTAATTGAGTTGTAACTTAGTTCAGCTGCTTGCTATCAGGGTGACCTTGAGCAAGTTATCTAACCTCTCTGTGCCTCATTTCATTTCCCTGATAAGTAAACTAGAGGTATTAAATGTCTTGTCTTATGAAATTGCTGTGAAGATTAAATGAGTTAATAAATGTAAAGCAGTCACATCAGTTTCTGCCTCATAGTAATCACTTAATAAATGTTAACTGGCTAGTATATAGAAGATAGAATGGAAATATATATATATGTTTGTGTATAAAAACATATACGGCATATATTTTAAATATATATATAGAAAGAGGGAAAATGTATATCTAGAAAGAGGATGATGATCAAGGAAATTAAGAAAAGTCAAAACCACTGGCTAATTAAGGACTGTATTTCATAACCAGAAAGGGTTATTTGAATCACAGAAAAATATAAAAAGCCTAAAGAAATCTTGTAAATCATTGAGCCTCCCCCCTCCTACCCCACCTCCCAGACCCAACCCCATTCTATAGAAGAGGAAACTGAGGCTCTAAACAATAAATGACTTGTGCCAGGTCATTCTGGTTACTAACCAGCCAGAACAGGAACATGCTCTCCAGTATCTTGATACCCAATCCACTGCAGAGCTTCTATCTTCATAGAAAATGCTGTAAAAGTGACGCAATAGGTTGATCAAAATCTGAAGTGACTTACCAAAAGGTACAAAGAGTAAGAGGGAGACCAAGAGAAGTAAAGGAAAGAGGGTTGCTGAGGATCTAACTCTACCGAACAAGGCTCCTATCTCTCAACCATAATTCTCTAGCATTTCAATTTCTATTTTGGCAATTTTTTTTTCAGTTTTAAAAACCTTTTTTTATTATTCTTATTTTGGCATTACTTTAAAAGATGTGTCTCCAGAGAAAATCCACAAAGTATTCAAATCTGAAACACACTATTATATGATCATCATCATGCCCCCAAAATGTACATTTGAGAATAATGAAGAATTTTGTGCTGCCTCAAAGAAAATGAAATATATATATA
>JAQZBX010041831.1:0-21015 GCA_029593785.1 Cabassous unicinctus | reverse complement strand
AATTGTAGGGGAAAAATGTTACAAGAAAACAACCAAAAAAAAAAAGGTGGGAGTAACTATACTAATATCAGACAAAATAGAATTTAAATGCAAAGCTATTGTATGTATTAGTAAAAGGGGTAATCTTTCAAGAAGAAAGAAAAATCATAAACATTTATGCACCTAACCAGGGCACCTCAAAAAATGAGGAAACACTGGAAACTCTAAGTGAAGAAATAGATGCCTCTACAATTATATTGGGGGACTTTAATGCACCACTATCACCATTAGACAAAACATCTCGACAGAGAATCAATAAAGAAAAAAAGACTGAATAATACATTATAGGATCTGGACCTAATAGACATAAACATAACATTACACCCAAATCCAGTGGGATGTACTTTCTTCTCGAGTGCACATGGATCATTCTCCAAGATAGACCACAGAATAACTCTCAATGAATTCAGAAAGATGGAAATTATACAAAGTAATTTCTTCGACCACAATGGAATGAAGCTGGAAATCAGTAAGGGGAAGAGAATCAGATTAGGCACAAAGATATGGAAGTTAAACAACACACTTAGGCAAGAAAAAGATATAAAAGGCATCCAAATTGGAAAGGAAGATGTAAAAATCTCACTATTTCCAGACGAGATGATCCTATACCAAGAAAGCCCTGAGAAATCAGCAATAAAACTTCTAGAACTTGTAAATGAGTTTAGTAAAGTTGCAGGTTATAAGATCAGTGCACAAAAATCAGTAGCATTTCTGTACACCAGTAATGAGCCATCTGAGGAGGAAATCAAAGAAAAAGTCCCATTTACAATAGCAACAAAAAGAATCAAATACCTAGTGTATTAGTCAGCCAAAGGGGTGCTAATGTGAAATACCAAAAATGGGTTGATCTTTATAAAGGGTATTTATTTGGGGGTAGAAGTCCACAGATACCAAGCCATAAAGCGTTAAGTTTCTTCTCTCAAATCAGTAGCATTTCTGTACACCAGTAATGAGCCATCTGAGGAGGAAATCAAAGAAAAAGTCCCATTTACAATAGCAACAAAAAGAATCAAATACCTAGTGTATTAGTCAGCCAAAGGGGTGCTAATGTGAAATACCAAAAATGGGTTGATCTTTATAAAGGGTATTTATTTGGGGGTAGAAGTCCACAGATACCAGGCCATAAAGCGTTAAGTTTCTTCTCTCACCACAGTCCATTGCCACATGTTAGAGCAAGACAGCTGCTGACATTTACCAGGGTTCAGGCTTCTTGGGTTCCTCTCTTCCCAGGGCATTTGTCTCCGGGCTTAGTTCCTCTGGTTTCTCCACAAGGTCAGCTGTAGACTATCAGGCGAACAGCTCACTTCTCTTGAAAGAAGCATGATCCAACATCCACTTTTGGAATTCATAATTACATCAAACTTCCAAAATGCTACACCTTGGAAAAAAAGACCTCTATAAGAAATGGTGCTTGGAGAACTGGATATCTGTATCCAAAAAATGAGAGAGGAACACCATCTCACACCTTATACAAAAATCGACTCAAGATGGATCAAAGATCTAAATATAAGAGCCAAGACCGTAAAAATCTTGGAAGATAATGTAGGTAAGCATCTACAGACCTCGTAATAGGAAATGGTTTCATGAACTTCACACCCAAAGCACGAGTAGTGAAAGATAACATAGTTAAATGGGATCTCCTCAAAATTAAAATCTTTTGCACCTCAAAGGAGTTTGCCAAAAAAGTGAAAAGACAGCCTATTCAATGGAAAAAAAAATGTGGTAACCATATAGCTGATAGGACCCTAATATCCAGCATATATAAAGAAATCCTACACCTCAAAAATAAAAAGACAAGCAACACATTTAAAAAATGGGCAAGTGATTTGAACAGACACTTCTCCAAAGAAGATATACAAATAGCTAAAAATCACATGAAACTATGCTCAACATCACTAGATACCATCTTACACCCATTAGTCTGGTGGCCATTAAAAGGGGAAGGATATGACATTTGGGAGTCCCCTATATTCTTTATGTAACTTTACTGTCACTTAAAACTTCTTTGATGACAAAAGGAAAAAAAAAGTAAGACACTGGGGAAGAAATGGAAGAAAATGTCACTATATATACAAGTCAACTGACATTACAGTGATGAAAAGCAAAACGTAAAAAAATTTTTTTCTTAAAGTATTTTTCATTATTTTTTAATATCCCATTTTTAAAATTTTATTTTAGTTTTAGTTTCCTAAATTATTATGTATTTTATTTCTTATGTTTAAACCTATCATTATTATTTCATTTTCCCTTTAATTGTATTTGGTGAAATTCTTTATTTTTGAAGAAGTTTTGGATCACAGAAGGGTTACAACTGTGGCAGGGGAATATTGTAGGTGTAGGGTGTCAGTGATGAGGGGTACATTGGAGGAAGTTCACCTGGGCATACATATAAAGTATATAAATGTGTTCAAATGTTCATGTGGCATTGTAACAGTGGGTAGAGAGTCACACAATAACTGAAAGAGTATTGAATTCACATCCTGGGGAGCTCTACCATATTTTGTAATGGAACACCAACAATCCCTCAAGTACAGGTGCAATGAATAGTGAAGAAGGATGGGCAACTGATGGGCCCTTGATATTGATGACTGTGCTTATGAGCCTTTGTTCCTGAAAATGCAACTTAGCCTAGTGTTGTAGGGGGCCTAAGAATTACCTCCTGAGAGCCTCCATGTTGATAAAATGTGGCCAAACTCAGCATATAAATGCATTACCTTCCTCCACCATGGGACATGACTCCTGGGGATTAGCCTCTCTGGCATTGAGGGATTACTACCAAGCACCAACTAACAATGAAACTTTAAAAAGACCTTGAATAAAAGGGGGAAAAGGTAAAGTCAAATGAGTTTATATGACTAAGAGACTTTAAGGTGAGTTGGAAGTTCATCCCAGAGGTAATGCTTATGCACGTCTTAGCAGGAGCTTAGACTGCCAAAGTAGATAATACCTGAAATAGTAGGGCTCCTGAGGGTTCTGGAGATACCCATGTCCTATGGTCATGGCAGATAGCTCTGGGTATGGTGACTTTCCAGTGGGCCCTACTTTGGAGATTGTGCTCCCGAGTGTGACAGAGTAAGAATCAGCTGTGATTTCTCTACACACGCCTCTTCTGTTCCTTCTATTTGAACGTATAGTTGGTGCTGAAGTTGGTAGATATACATTCAAGAAGCTTGAATCTTTGGGCTTTCCATGTGCCAACTTGGCCCTGAGCCTCAGCAGAGCTGTAACACCTACTCTCCAGTTGATTGGTGTCACCCAGGACAACAAGAGGTGAGGATGGACATATCTAGGAAACGAAAGACTCAACAACTGCAAGCAAGAGAGTCCCATCCATCAGCCATATGGGTTTGAAACCCCCTATCAGTTATAGGTGGAGTAGGCATCATTATCCCAGAATCCTCAGGATTGGTGAATGAAATATAGACTAGAGTGGAATTACTGATATTCTACTATAGACTTATTTTGGTTCCAGCAATGGAAAAATTATATCATCAAGGTGGAGACAGTGGCCACTGGAAGGTGCTGAAGGCAGGGAGAGGGAAAAGGTGTAATATAAGGACATTTTTTGGGACTTGAAATTGTCCTGAATGACTTTGCAATGACAGATACAGGCCTTTATATATCCTGCCATAACCTACAGAATTGAGTGGGAGAGAGTGTAAACTACAATGTAAACTATAATCAATGCTTAGGGGCAATGCTCCAAAATGTGTTCATCAACTGCAATGAATGTACCACACTAATGAAATAAGTTATTAATGTGGGGAAAAGTGAGAGGTGTGGGGAGTGGGGCAAATGGGAAACCCTTACAATTTTTGTGTAACATTTTATGCATTTTATGTAATCTATAAATCTTTTGACATAATAAAAATAAATTCATAAAATGATAGTAATAATATGATATATACATTTTTGCAATTAAATTCCATAATTCAAGTATTATTCCTTAAAGATGTTCACACCAGAAAAATGGGTAACCTGAACTGCCATATAAACAAGAAATTTGATTTTTTCTTAAAAACCTTCTTCATAAAAGACAGAAAGGATTTCTTTTCCCTATGTGAAAACTTCACTTTTCCCCCAGACCAGAAAGTGGACAGAGTGCTATATGAAATGGCTTCAACTATGCCAAAGAGAACAACATCTTGGGAGATATTAGAGCAACAACATAGAAAAAACTTGAGTCCCAGGGTTACCTGTTGGAAAAGATCACCCACAAAGCCTAGTCAGCTAAAGTCAGCACTGTTACATCCAAGGACAATACTTTCCCCTGTGTTAGCCAGTCTGTTTCTGAATCCCTTTCTTTTATTATTATTTTTTAATTAACAAATCAATGTTATTGATAAAAGTTTGAACCTAATACAACTTCTCTCCACAGTCCAATCAAATCATCTGACAAATCATTCTTTTACAGAGTTCTTTCTTTCTGTAAATAGAACTCTAAATGTATGGCTGACAAGATTTAACTGGTATTACCAAAATCGCACTTTTTACAGCATATCTATAGAATGCCTTCTAGTAATAGAAACTTTTCAATGACCCCTGTTATTTTTAATTAAAAAATATATATTTTTCATCTCTAATAATAGTAGTATACATTTTCAGAAAAACAGTTATATCATAGAGTAGTGATGAAGAATGTGAGCTCTAAAGTCAGACTGTTTGTGTCCAAATGTGAGCTTGTCCTTTAACCTGTTGCCTGACCGTGAACACATTATGTAATCTTTTGGTTCCCCAGTTTCATCATGTATAAAACTCATCCTTTCATTTAGTGATGCACTCTTGTATGAGCTGGGGGTCCAGCATTGAACAAAACAGGTAAAAATCCTGTGCTAAAAAAGCTTTTATAGTGAAGTAAAATAGAGAATGCACAAAAGTCATAAGCAAAATACATAGACTGTTAGATGGGGTAACTGCAATGGAAATCAATGCAACATGGATGAATGATAGGGCAGATGCAATATTAGCTAGAGTGGTAAAGCTTGGTCTGATGATGAGGAGATTGAGCAAAGATCCATGCAGTTAATGGTGGGAAGGGAATTTCAGAAAGAAGAGAGTATGGATAATGTCCTGGTACCATCAAGATTAATGTGCTTAGCAAAGCATTAGGAAGTCAGTGTGGCTACTCCTAAATGCGAATAAAGATACAATAATACAGCATGTCTTCATCAATATCATTTTATATCTGGAGGATTTTGTAAAAGTTCTGATTTTTACTCTTACTGTGATGGGAAGTTGTGTAGGTTTTGTGAAGAAAAGAGACATGATCCAACTTACTTTTTAACAGTAACACTGTTGCCCCTACATCGTGATTAGACTCAAAGGGTATTAGGCAGAAAAGATGGACCAATCTAGAAGGCTTCAGCAATAATTTAAAGACTGAGATTGCTTCCATTTTTGGGCAATTATGAATAAAGCAACCCAAGTGTCCACCAACCAATAATTAGATAAACAAAACCTGGTATATACAGTAAATGGATTATTATTTGCCTGTAGAAAGGAATGAAGTCCTGATTCAGTCAGCTACATGGGTGAACCTTCAAGAAATTATGCTGAGTGAAGAATCAGCAAACTCATAGTGTCAAGGCCTAGAACATAGTTGACCAGGGGATGGTGTAGAGATAAGGAATGGGAATGTTTAAAATATACAAGTTTCCTGTTTGGAATGATGGAAATGTTTTGGTAATGGGTAGTGGTGATGGAAGCACAACATTGTGCACACAATCAACAGTAGTGAAATATGTATCTGAATATGATTAAAAAGGGAAATATTAGATTGTACGTATGGTAACAGAATAAAAATTTTATTTTAAAAATCCATGGAATTATGTTACACAAACAGTGACCCCTATGGTAAACTATTGACTTTAATTAATAGTACAATTTAAAAATGTGCTATCATCAATTGTAACAAGTGTTTCACATATTGGTTGTGGGATGGTATATGGGAATCCTATATTTTATGCATGATTGTTCTCTAAAACTACAACTTCTTTAATAAAAAATAATTTTAAAAAACTGAGGTTATGGTTCTTTGGGTCAGGGTCATAGCAGAGGAGATGTTGAAAAATAGTCACACTCCAAATATTTTCCATACATAGAATCAATTTGATATGTTTATAGACTCAATTTGAGGTTTGTGACATGGAGAAAATTTCAAGATGACTCTTAAGTCTTTGCCTGAACAAGTAGGAGGATGGCTTTTGATTACCTGAAATTATATGGTAGTTATTGCAAGTATCTAACTTAGAGTTATCTTGTGGAGAGAAACTGTTAATTATATATCTAAAGCCCTTTAAATATTGTCTGATATACAGTAGGGGCTGAGTAAATATACTCATTTTTTACCTTTATTAAATAACACTGGTCATTTGCAAATAAAAATATTGTTAATATTTTGCCATGCTCCATTCCAGTCTTATTTTCATTATCATTATTTAAGTAGTTCAACTTGTGTAATACATAGAATTCATCATACCACTTAAAAAAAAGAGGATTTTATCTTAAGCTTTTTCAATCTTACATAAATATGATGTGCACTTATATAAATAAGGGAAATAGAGGGACAATGCAAATAGTGTAGTGTTTCCAAATTTCCCAAAAGGTTTATTACATTCATTTAATAACATCATTATTGTTTTCAAGTAGATCTTGTAAGAGCATGGGGTAGTCAGAATTTAATTCAAATGAAAGCATTTCCTGAACTTACTGTGGTCTGAAAAATTTGAGGATATGTTGACCATCATTGCCAACACAAAAACAGGATACTTTTTACAAAATCATAAAAATATACATATATGAAAACAAGGCCAGCCTAAAGACCTGAAAAAGTGAAGAGCTTAAATATAAGAACAGATTCAGTACATGTACAAGATAAGGTGTTAGTCAAAAATTATAACATTATAAATAAATGCTTAACAAAAACATCTCTAACTGCAAATCTAACAAAGAGGGATTGTGTATTAGTCAGGCAAAGGTGTACTGAAATTTGTTGGCTTTTATAAAGGGTATCTATTTGGGTTAGAAGCTTACAGTAATCAGGGCATAAAGTATACGTTACTTTCCTCACCAAACTCTGTTGCCACGTGTTGGAGCAAAATGGTTGCCCATGTCTGCCAAGAATTCAAGCTTCCTGAATTATTTTCTTCCTGGGGCTTGTTCCTCTCCAGGCTCAGCTGCCCTGCCAAACTGCTACAGATTGCAGTAAATATAGATTCTAGACAAGATTGAGTTTAGAGCAAATTTAAGACATAATATAGTCATTTATATGGCTATTATATATGATAGGTTAAAATACTCATGTAAATTCAAGATGTAGAGGAAAAAAAGAACATTCCAAATATTTTCTGTATTTTCTTCAATGGTCACATCAACGTTTTTTGTTTTTTGTTTTTTGTTTTTTTGAGGTACCAGGGCCGAGGATTGAACCCAGTACTCGTATGTGGGAAGCCAACACTCAACCACTGAGCCACATAAGCTCACTTACATATTCTTATTTTTATAATTTAATTCTATCACAAGTTTTACTTTTCTTTAAGAACAGATATTGAAGTGATATTTTTAATTTTTGCTGTTTGTTTATAAATAAGATTAACCAATGGCATTTATAAAACACCAATAAACATTTTCAAACAAAAGCTATTATGTATTCAAAATTTTGCAAGTATGTCAGTATTCTGACTAATGTGGCTAAAATTTACTAGTACTGAATTAACTTTTTTCCATTTATCTTCTGCTTTAATCTTTACAATAACTTTATTATTTTAAACTTAGTATTTTTTTGTACATTTGAGGAAATAGATTTAAACTTATAGTGATTTACTAAGGGATAGACAAATAAACATATGACAGATATACAATCTAAATCATGTATAGTCCAGTCCAAAGCAATAGTCTCTACAAAAGCGTGTTATTTCATCTCTACAGAAGAGATCAAATGAAAAATAAAACTGTTCTCTATAATAAAATTTGCTGAATTTTTCTTACATGCATTGGGGATTTTAGGATACATTTTGAAACGTAATATCACATTTTGGGTCACATTACTTATCTAAAAAGCAGATATATTATAACCACAGGTTTTAAACATATTCCATGGCGTCCAGTAACTATGTAGGTTTCTGATAACATAATCTTGAAAGTGTTCCAGATCATGAGTGGTCAAAAAAAGTATGGCTCAACAGAAATACAAACTATTAAGGAATGCTACTGTATTTAGAAAGACACCAAGTACATATCCAATAGGAAAGAAAAGAAAAGAAAAGAAAAGAAAAGGCTGCACCACAGTCATTTCAATTGCTTAGAACCCTTTCTCTTTCTGCATGACTCTAATGAAAACATTTGTTTTTTCTTTTTTTCCAAAGACTATAAGTGAGTGGATTCAGCATGGGGATCACCATAGTATTAAACAGAGAGGCCACTAGATACTTTCCCATAGAGTAAGATGTCTTTGATTTTATATAAGTAGCAGTGCTGTAAAAAAAAAATGGTGACTCCCAGGGGGTAGGAAGTGCAAGTAGAGAAAGCTTTGTGCTTTCCTGAAATGAAATTAATTTTCAGGATAATAGACAAAAGAGACATATAGGACACAGAGATTGTGGAAGAGACACCATTAGTTTGAGCCAGCTAGAAGAGCATCATGATTTCAGTGTTGTGAGTATCAGTGCAGAACAGGGCTAAACTTGTTATTAAGTCAGAGAAAAAGTGATGGATTACATTGGAGCTGCAGAAATGCAAACCATTCATATAAAGAACATTGACAAATGCATCAATAAAGCATAAAACCCAGTGATGAAGGCACAGTAAAGTTTAATGGACATAACTGGGTTGTGATGGGGATTGCAGATAGCTGTATAGCAGTCATAGGCCATTGAAAAGAAAAGGAAAATTTCAGTGACACTCAAGAAGAAAAAAGAAACACATACATTTGTGTGAAGTAGATCATGAATGAAATATACTTGGTGGAAGTTAGTAAGTTCTTTATGGTTTAGGTGTGATGTGGTCAAGGAATAGCAAGTGACTGAGGTAAAAATACATCTCAAGATCCAGGTGAATTATCAGTATCATCCTTGCATTCCCCAGCAGGGTAATCAAGTTTAGCAGGAGAAACAGTGTAAAGACTGGCCAGATCACTTCAGAATCTGTCAATCCTATAAGAATAAAGCCATGCACATTTGCGTTATTACTACATCCCATAGCATTCAACATTTGTAAACTGTTGAGAAATCAATGTTGTAACTTGACATGAATGACTTTTTGTTTATAGTAATGATATTTTTAAAAATTTAAACAATTTTTAAAATAATATAATGAATTTATAGTGGAGTATTTTGCAGTAAATAACTGAAAAATTCTTTGACTGCCAAATATATATTAGAATACAAATATACATTTGGATATTATATAATAGAAACAAAATATATCGCATAATTAAACTGAATTTGACATTATTTTAAATACTTCCCTTTATTAACATAATAAACAGAAGTACACAAACACAACATCAGACAAAGAATTCCTTCAAAAAGTTTTGTTTCAGAAAAACAGGAAAAACTTGTTAGATATATAGTAACAATGATATAGTATTTTAATGCATCATTTACTTTTCTTTTGTATCAAATATTATTTAATGGAAGTGAAAGATCAGAAATTAAAACCTGAGCTTACTTTACTGGTATAAATTAATATTATAAACTACACATTACTATTAATTTTTGGAAGATATTTTTATGTGACTATTAAAATCAAATTTTATCCAAAATTTATATTTTCAGTATATGTACATTGATGAGTCTGATTCCATGAACTCTGTACTTCCATTTCTAGAAATTCTGGCAATAATTAGGTATGGCCTAATAATACTTTATGAATAATTGTCCATTTTTTTAGATAAACTGAAACTCTCTAACTTTGAGACTAATAGTTAGAAAGAGCCAAATATGCTGAAAAATTTCTTACAGAATTGTCTAGAATTTTTCAGCCTCAACTTTTTCCCACAAATAAAATATGTAAACCAGTTAAGTAGCCTGGATTTTCTGTTATATATTTTTTTCCTTTGAGATAACTTATACTTGTTTGTCCATACATTTATGTTTTGTTCTGTGGTAAAATAAAACAACCTAAAACTTTGTTCAGGTCCTGATCAAGAAGAAAATTCACCTGGAAGTTATGACTTATGAGTACACCAGTGAAATACTGTGGTTACAAGCAGAGCAGACTGTCTCTTGCCTTATACCTTCAAACTCCCATGGCATCTTTTACACTGAGGATTGTTAATAATGCAACATTTGTTCATCTCTGGGACCAATTTCCAAGGAATTTTGCCTGGCATGATTCCAAGGATAAAAGTATAAGGACTAATGCATCCATGTTAGGTTTGTAACAGAGATTTGCCTTCCCTTTTTAAGGAACATAAGGTTAAGCAGCATGTTTAATATTTCTTTGTGATGATCTAATTTATGACTAGGTAAAAGAGAAGGTCTTTCTCGAGAAATAATTAATTTTTGGCTGACAGCCCAGAAAATTAGCAGAGAAGGAAGAGCACATTTTTCAGAGTGAAACATTTTTATATTTAAAAGTGCGACACTATCATTAGAGTAAACATTGTTCATTACACAAAAATTAGAATACAAAAAAATTCAAAGAGAAATTGGAAACTCATTCATGCATGTTATAAATTTTTAGATATATTTTCCTCCAATTACTGTCCTGTGTGTATATAATACTTATTTACATGCATTCCTATGTGTTCACATAATTTTTATCACACTGTATTTTAGTAATATCCTGATTTTGTTATTAAATATTTATAATACACCTTTCCCTATGTTATATCAGAGTTTTGTAAAACTCACCATTTCATGTTGTTCTGCTAAAGAAGATGCAGAAATTTTAACCAAATTCTAACCAATTCTAGCCAGAAATTCTAACTTACCAAATTGGGGGAAAATCCAACATCTGAACTCTCATGTGGCCAGGGGCCAGAGTCCTGATTGGAAAAATGGTTCCAGGCAGGGTGTCCCTTCCTGGATGAGGCTCCAACTGGCAACTTGGGGACCATCACTTTTAAGGGGTTCTGAAGCTCAGAACTACAATGAGTCTTGCAACTCATGTGGAATGACCTCATTGAAAGTAACGGAATCCAGAGTGGTGAGACCAGGCTTCTACAGGAGAGATGCAGTGTCTCAAGGGGTCTTTGTTCTATTCTATTTATGGTACACTGAACAGGAACATAAAGGATTTTAACTTTTAGTTTTACAGGGGATACAAATAGAATGTGTAAATCTCACGTTAGTTGACTTGCTCCTTCTAAATATTTGTTATTTTGGGTAATAGATGATGGGGTTGCCTACATAGCAGTGTTATAACATTTCAAAGGACAAAGGATAAGTTATTCATTCACAATTCTAAGCTAAAACAGCAAAGACCATTGATTAGAAAGCTTATGAATTCACAATTCTTAATAAAACTTTTCTCATAGTACATCACATGTGTTTTGCATTTTTCTCTATAACTATCTTCTCTAGGGATGTATAACAGCTGAAGAATGGGCATTTTTGAGACATCACAAGGAAAACATGGTGGATTTTCTCCATTCAGTGTTGGCATGTCCAAATAATTCATCTAAATAGGAGATGTAATATTGTATTCAGCTACAACAAGATTTGTACAAATTTTTATTATTTTAATGTACTTGGATTGTATTATATTAGAAGAAACATAAGGTAAGAATGTAAAAATCAGTGCTGAGATGATTAAATATTTAATTATTAAACTTAATTGCTAAAATAACTCTTCCTCTATATATAACCAGGTGGAATGTTTTCTTGTGAAACTTGCATTAACTAATGAGAATTAAATCAATCTTCATGTAGCTTTGGTAGCAACTAATAGCAGAAAATCTGTTTCCTCTTCATAATTTCAAGAGAGAATTTGATAATAGCGATCAAGGTGCTACAAAATAATATATTATATATTTGATGGACATTTGGAAGTACAGCACTTCTCTTCATCAAAAATCAGTGATGCTGAGGAAAGCTTCTTTGAAGATTAAAATCCAGCATCAACTTATTTCACATAGGTGATCTAATGGTTTAAGTCAAAGGAGAGATTAATGGAGATTTTGAAATGGAAATCAAGAAGAAAATATGTAGGATTAATTTTAGCCAAGGGTGTAAAGTACAAAGAAAACTACAAAACTTTTCTTAAAGTACTCAAAGAAGACTTAAATTTTTGGAAGGATATTCCATATTCATGGATAAGAAGACTAAATATTGTTAAGATGCCAATTCTACACAAAGCAATTTAACAATCCAATAAATACCATCAGCCACTTTAACAGAAATGGAAAAGCCAATCAACAAATTTGTATGGATGGATGTAGTGTTAAATGTATTAACTCAGGAAAACATGTTCTCAAATCTAATTCATTCTTGTATGTGTGAACCCATTGTAAGTCAGATCTTTTTGATGAGTGTACTACCCAGCCCAATCAGGATGGAACTTAGTCCTGTTACTGGAGTCATTTATAACCGGAATGAAAGACAGACGAAGTGAGAGAAAGCCACAGCAAGCAAGAAGGTGAACATCAATGGAACCTGGATAAGAATGGAGAGACCAGGAGATACTTCCATTTGCTTTGTCATGTACAAATTAAGGACGAAAGATTGCCAGCAGCCAGTCACAGAATGCAATGGTCTTTGGAAGACAACTTCACCTTGATTATGTCTTAGTTTGGACTTTGTACCAGCCTCAACCCATGAGTGAATAAATTCCCATTCTTTTACCTGACCTGTTTTATGGTTTTTGCTTGTGCAGCCTTGGGAACTAAAACAGATTTTGGTATGAGGAGAGTGGGTTCTGCTATTGCCAATACCAAAAATGTGGAAACAACACTGATATTAGGTAATGGGTAGAGAGTGGAAGAATTGCGAGGTGCTTAAAAAGTTTAAATTCCTTTAAAGAGTATGTCAGTAGAAATATGGATGCAAATGTACTTGCAATGAGGCCCTTGACATCAACGATGAATGTGTTATTGGAAGCTGGAAGAAAGGTGATCCTTGTTTGAAAGTGGCTGAGAACTTGGTAAAATTGGATTTTGATATTAGATGGCAGGCAGAATTAGAAAGTGATGAACTTGGATATTAACTGAGGAGACTTCCAAGCTAACTGTGGAAAGTACAATCAGGTTTCTTCTTTCAGTTTATAGTAATATGTGAGAGGTAAGGGTTAAGCTGAGAACTGAACTCCTGGGCAAAAAGAAACCAGATATTGATGGTTTGGAAAATTTTGAGCTTTATGGAATATAAGTCCCCAGAATATAAATAGTGCTTCATATGAAGGTTTAACTGAACATGGAACCGGTTAACCATTTCAGGGGAAGCTGAGATTAGAAATGCAGTTATGCAAGAAATATCTTTGGAAGGCTCTATTAGTAGATAGTTTGGAAGCCTATGAATTACATAAAAAACATAATTATTTTTAGAGATTTGTATTAGCAAGGACACTGCCAGTCTGGATTCATAGGGACAGAGAAGGGGCAGATTGAAGGAAGAATGGCTTCAAGGGAAGAAAAATGGAAGTTGAGTCTGGACCAAAGACATCTCCTCAGGCCAAGAGTGCTGTCCCTCTCATGTATGTGAAATCTCAGAGAGGATGAAGTCTGTGCCCCAGGGATGGCAGAGAGTCCAGTGACTATCCCCCTATTCAGAAAGCGTATCATCCCAGCATTTGGGAAGATAACAGCTAGTGCACGACCACTTGGAAGGAGTGTAGCCATTATTCCATCAGGCCAGTAGAACAAAACATGAATCTGTCACTCTCAGGAGCACAGATTCCAAAGCATAGCCCACTGATAAGTCTTCAATCTCTGGAGCTATCCCCCCTTATATATGACCTGGGTGTCCAGAGCCCTCAGGAGCCCTTCTGCTTGGGGTGATATCCACTTTGGTATTCTATGAGATCGTACTGAGGTGTGCCTAAGAATTACCTCTGGGATGACCTCCCAACTCTCTTTGAAGTCTCTTAGCCATATGAACTCATTTGTCTTTACCTTTACCCCTTTATTCAAGGTCTTTTTCCAGTCATATTGCCAGCTGGCACTTGATATTAATCCCTCATTGCCAGGGAGGCTCATCCCCGGGAGTCCTGTCCCATTCTGGGGGGAAGGTAATGCATTCATATGCTGAGTTTGGCTTAGAGAGAGGCCACATTTGAGTAACAAGAAGGCGCTCAAGTGGCAGCCCTTAGGCACCCCATAACAGTAGGCTAAGTTTCAATTACAAGAGCAAAGACTTTATTTTTCTTTCTTATTTGATAAATGGTATTCAATTTTATTTGCTTTTAATTAATTGTTTTTCTAATTTTCCTTTTATTTTGTTCACTTTTTTTAGGTTAAATTCATTGGTTTTATTCTAGTACCTAGAGATACTGTATTGTTTTTATTATTTGTTACCTGATTAATAATTCAAGAATTTAATATTTCCATCAATTCATCTGAATGCCATTTTATCTTACATGCAGATCTGGGCACATTTGTCATATTCACATCCATTATATAAATATTATATATTAAATACTTTATGGTCTATTTTACCAAGAATAACTTAAATTTACATTCTTACTTATATTTATGATGAATTTTAAAATTGAAAAATCTTGCAGTTTTACATTTTGAATATTAATTTAAAATATGTATTATATTTTTACCAGATTATGTAACTTATTTCATGAAAATTTTGGAAATTTATTGAAATTTATGTTTTTAATTGTAATAACAGGTTTATACATAACTCAGTGTTCCAACCTAGCTCCTGAAGGGCACCAGTCAGAGCAGCCACAACCATAGGATGCACCTGGTAGAGTGTTAGGCATATTCTTTATTTATTGGGACTTATGGACAGGAGAGGGTCTAAGAAAGGAGGAGTTTGGAGAATGAAGATAGGGCTCTGCAAAGAGGCAGGAAAATGAAGTGCAATTTCAAGGGTCTCAGAACCAAGACATTTCATAACACAGTTTCTGCTAGAGTCACATGAAGCACATAAATGGGGTCTGGTGATATTATTGTATGAAGGAAGTGTGCAGCCTGGGAAAAAGTACAGTCTATAATATCATTTGTATATTGTTTCCCTATGGGCAGGGCTGTTACATTTTAACGTGTTCTGGGCATGCAAGTTGTTGTGTGTTGTGGTCTGAACTTAGCTGAGGGAAGGGTAGCCAGGGCCTGGGACCGACTGGACCCCCACACTCAGATGCTGGGAAAGAAAGTTTCAAATGTTATGTTATGTA
Source organism: Cabassous unicinctus (assembly GCA_029593785.1). NCBI lineage: Eukaryota > Metazoa > Chordata > Mammalia > Cingulata > Chlamyphoridae > Cabassous > Cabassous unicinctus. The sequence continues at coordinate 5,691 of JAQZBX010041831.1, read as the reverse complement.
AATTTGAAATGACCAAATATATTAATCAGAGTTTATTTATGTTTTATTGCTGTACTAATTATATATTAGATGTGTGTTGTTCATTTTGTCACTCATTTAATTCATTTATTTATTAAATATTCTATTGCATATCTACAATGTACTGTAAACATATTACAACAAACAATAAAATTTCTTTTACCTGTTGGACACTATATTCTAGGTGGGTTATACAGAGAATTATACAGAAGTAAGTGATATGCAATGTTAGAAAGTGAAAAGTTATATTAAGGAAATGAAAATGTCAGACAACTAAGTGGGGAAAGATTTGGGGGCAAGGGCATAACAAAGCAATGGTGAATAGGGTGACCGGGGCAGGCCTCAATCCTCAAGGTAGGATTTGATCACAGACTTGCATGGGGAAGATAAAGCAATTTATATTCATGGGAATAAATTGTTGTAAACTGAGGGACACCAGCACAAAGCCCCTTGCAGGTGGTAGACGATGCAGTGTAAGGAACTTCAAGGAGGTCAATCAAACAAGAGCTACATTCTATCACCTGGGGTGGTGTGTAATAATCAACCAAGTCTATGTATACAATGGTGATAACTCTTATGGAGAAAAAATAAGTAGAGGGGTTGCATGGAGACAATCGTGTTTGCTATCTTAAATATTAATTTATTTAAAATTCCCCCTAGGATTGTCATATTTTAGCAAGTTGAAAGAAGTGGGAGAGTCATACAAATATTTGGAGGAAGTAGTTCAGATAAATAAAATAGCAAAAACAGCATTATATAATATTACTTACTATTTCCTTTTATCTCAGTAATTTGCATCATTTCATTTTAATAAAAATTGTACAAGAAATATAATATGTTTGATAGTGTATTTTGACTCTGATTATCATTGTTGTTTTAGAAGAAATATTCTGTGTAATAAGCATAAAATTTAAAATGTCTTAATATATGAAATTTTATTATATTAATATTTCTACTTTCCTTTTTGAAATGCATTTTTCTGTCTTGTGCACTCTTTCTTATTTGTTGTCTTGCTATTTTCAGATAGTTGGTCTACTACACTTTCACCACTACTATATATTGAAGCACCAATATCCTATGAAAAATCTTAACTTAATTCTACACTGTTGTTCAAATATCCATAAAATTCTCAATTTCATTTTTGAATGGACCTTTAATCTTTGTGTATGGATTTGAGTGACATGATATCAAATGATCTATATGATAACAAAGTATAATTTTAATTCAGTTAATTTTATTTTCATTGAATCCTTTGGTTTTTCACTAATTTCTGCAATACATCTTGATATAAAATTATTTAGAAAAATAATTATTTTCCTCTTTTAAATTGGTGTCAAAACTATCCCAAATATAGTTACGGAGAGCATGAACTCAGGACATACACATGGTTACAGGAACGTTGACAGATCACCCAAGAACTAAAAAACTGAAAAAAAGAATAGCTGTCATTACCTTGAAGCCTGATATGTCAAATGTATTTTAAGTTCAGTGTTTTTTTTTTTAATCAGCATATCCAAAATGGCAAGATATGTGGTAAATTTTGGACACTGACCCAAGACTTGGAGGAGGTAGAGCTTGGCCCAGGTTTTCAAAGGACTTTCCGCTGCCACTCAAAAGCAAGTGTTTGTTTTATAAACCAGCCTGCACAGAGATCCTGACTATATTCCAATTCTTTAAGTGGGTGGGACCCAGGCTTTATGTTTGAAGAGAGCAGAGCCAATGTCCAGGTGCTTGGAAAGGATGGGGCTGCCAATCAAGCAGGCCCTGAGGACAAAACATAGATCCACAGATGACTTTCCTTGAAATCTAATGGAGTTTACCCTGTTGGATTTCAAAATTGCTTGGTAAATGTGCCATAGTAACAAACCAAATCAGAAATATGTTGTTTCTAAAATGCTTAGAGGCCAACTAGGCATTCTACTTTTTTGTTTTTGTTGTTATAGGAGAGGCCAGATGCAACAGATTATCCTTCACCTTAAAAGGGCTACTTCACATTGTCCTACTAGCTTGGTGCCTAGAAATTTCACTGAAGTGTACATTTTCTGAAGTTTTTGTTGTATTTATTACTCATTCTCTAACATGAAAACGTCTTATAAATAAGTCTATAATAGTTGCTACTTCTTGCTCAATAGTTCCAAACATCATATAACATCAATTTAATAGAACAATGGGATGACTTCTGGAAGGGTCATTTGATTAAGGTCCCTGCAGACTAGATTATGACATAGGGTGAAGATGTACTATACCTATAACGAAAGACAATGAAAGTGTTTTGCTGGACTTATCAGCTGAAAGCAAACTAACAAATACTGAAGAAAAAAAAAAGTATATGCCAAATCAATGACTGCATACTATGTACCTGAGGATGTATTAATTAATTTAAACAAAGATGCCCTGCCTTAAACAGCAGCTGCAATTAGAGTAACCACATTGTATAGTTTTAAAATGTAACCTCTTGCCCACTGAGTTCATATGTACTCAAACACCAGATGTCCCATTCCCTTGCTTATCACCAACCCCACTGGACATTCCTTTCCCACCATAGCAGGGCAGTACCCAGAAAAGCACGCCCCACCATGATATGGCTAACTTGGTACTTTCACACACTATACATTTGCACCTCATCTACATGCCCTTTCTGAAAACCTGCCAGTTCCCCCAGCTCAAAAAGAGCACTCCCAACCTGGGAATGTGGGCTGAAGTCTCTCTTCAGACCTCTGCCATGCTGGTGACCTAATAAACTCCTTCATGAATCTTGATCTGTCTCCGAGCCTCATTAACCTGGGTTCTAACATTTTGCTTCAGAAACCCGGGGGCCGAGGTCAAGGGAGCCCACTTGTCTGGTCCCTTCTCTGGTAAAAAAAATGGGACCTTCTAAAGAACCTCCCTTCCTCAGCTTCCTTATGAACTTAACATATTGTTTATGGTAATTTACTATCATCTTCCAAGATCCATCTATTTTCTGTGTAGGAAATAGAGGGATGAATAGTAATGTAATGGAATCCCCAACCCTGCATCCTTCATACCTTTGATGTTGGATCTGATTTTCAACATATATGTGTAAATCTGAACTCTCTATTGAGTCCCATTGATCAATGTATAAAGGTGACACTGTTATTTTACAATGTGGATGAAAATACAAAGGTCTAAAATAGTCAAAACAACTTTGAGAAAGTAGAAAAAATTAAAGTTCTCATATAATCTGATTTTATGATTTATCAAACAGCTAAAATTAACAAAAGTGTGGTGTTGTTGAAAACAAAGATACATAAATATATTTTAAATTTAATTTTTTACTTAGATAATTTATTTAGAAATTGTTTTATTTTATTTTTTTATTTTTATAATTTAATTTTCTTTTAAGCTTGGAGGCATTACAAAAAGAATTCAGCTAAATGAGGATATAGCTTGTATTGTTTCTTGGCAATAATTATTCCAGAAATTTGCATATCACAATGGGATTTTTTATATGGTTGAGTGGCTTAGCATGTGAAGTCAGTGAAATCTGAGATTGAATCCTGGCCCTGGTGGTAAATAGCCACATGCCTTTGATCAAATATTTTATATCTAGCTTGGCATGATATTTCATGTATAAAAGGGCATTAAATTATTTAGTTTAATGGTTTCTAAATAGTTTTTATAAAGTAATATTCAAATAATTCTAGTCCCTAGTAACATCTTAAAAATATATGAAAACTGATATCATAGCTTTCCTTCTTCTTAAGTTTAATATTTTAAAATTCTTCTCATGGAAGTCTATTTATGTTTTCAGACTACATGGATATTGAGCAAATGGTTTTACTTTAGTTTCTCAGATTGATCATGCTTTTTAAATTCTATGTACCTCAACCTACTCTGTAAGTAATACCAGCTGAACACCACAACCAGTTCAATAATCCCAAATATTAATTAATAGGGAAATCTGTTTGCAGAGCAGATTAGATGAAATGGTTAAAAACCATACATTTTCTCTACCAAGTTTCCAGCTCATTATAGTGTTGTAGAGAACTTCTGTAGTGGGATTTGATTTGCTACAAAATATACCTTCATTTGAAAATCAATATCTTGTTCGTCAGAGAAGATCAGTGACAAGAATTGCCAGAAAATTATATTGTCAAGAGTATAAGGAAAATTTAAATAAAACATTCTACTATTTCATTTACATGTGCATAAGCAGAATGTGGTGGCAAATCATTTTGGTCCCTTACAGCACATAATGTTGTTATTCACTGGATTTATTCCAATAGAGTGGTCCTGAATAAATATTTGACATCACATGACAAAAATATGCATAACTTAAAGAAGAAATACCTTGTTTCTGATTTAGGGCACATTAATTACTTAAAGCTTTGACGAAACATAATTGGTAGTATAAGTTCCTATTTATATTAGGTAAATAAAATATGGATGTGATATTTCACTTTTATGTGTTCTTCCCATATATTTTAATTTCCTGGGCTGCTTAAGCAAATACCATGAAATGATTAGCCTACAGTTATGAAGCTGGAAAATGTCCAAATTAAGAACTTATCTAGGTAATGCCAAGTCAGTGGCATTCTGGGGCTCACTGATAACAATCCTTGGTTCATAGCTTGTAAAGTAGCAAAGCACAAGACATCTACTGGTATCTCACTTCTCTTAAAGGTTTCATTGATTTCAGGTTCTGGCTGCTCCATGTATAGCTTTCTTGCTCTCTTTGTCCAAATTTCATTCCACTTATAATGACTCTAGTAATAAGATTAAGACCCATCCATATTGAAGTGGACCACACCTTAATTGAACTATCCTCATCAAGACGTCCTACTTTCAATAGTTTCACATCCACAGGAATGTATTAACTTTAAGAGCATGGTTTTCTAGGATACATATAGCTTCAAACCATCACACTCCACTCTCCATATTAATCGGGGTTTTCTAGGGAAACCAACAGGAGATAGATGTAGAGATAAAGATAGAAATAGAGATAGAGATGATAGAAATCTGTATCTATATTTATATATATAGATATATAGAGAGAGAGAGAGAAAGAGAGAGAGAGATTTTTATAGGAATTGTCTCATGTGAATGTGGGAATGGGAAAGTCTGAATTCCATAAAGAATTTAACAGGCTGGGAACTCCAATGAAGTTTTATAATGAATTCCCCAGGAGAATCTGGCTGGTTGAATTAGAGATGGAAATTCTCTCTTCTGACTGCTGAGATCATCACTTCTCCTTTTAAAGCTTTCAACTGACTGATTGATTGTAGATGTAATCAACAACCAATTCAATCAAGTTACTGATGAGTCAAGACCACAAAATATTTTCACAGTAACAACCAGGCCAGTGCTTCCTTGACCAAACAACTTGATATCATAACTTGGCCAAGTTGACATCACAATAACATCACAGTCCAACTCTTTTCAGCTAGGCACTCATGCCCTTCTCCTTAAACTGTATTTAATCTCTAAGTCCAAACTATTGCATTCATATTTCCACCTAACAATTAAAGTATCTTGTATACAGCCTGAAATGCACTAACTAAACTTAATATACTATAACTTAAATATTACTACAGGATCTGAATACAGTATGTCATATGACAAGAGGTTAAGATAGGGAAGAACACATTGATATTTTTAATGCAAATATACAAACATATTCATCTAAAAAAGGATAAAATTTTCATAACCATT
>JAQZBX010041830.1:0-22209 GCA_029593785.1 Cabassous unicinctus | reverse complement strand
AGTTGGTCCATAATATTTGTTTGGAAAGCTTCGATTAGTTGTTCAATGATCTGCTTCAGTTCCTGGTTTTTAGTTTGTTCATTGGATTGGTCCAAGTTTTCCTGTTTCTCAGTGTGGTTTGTAATTTTTTGTTGCCCTCTAGTCATCATTTTATCTTGATGGAATTATTCAGTTGATTAGCTTCTCTCTCTGCTCTAAAGTTTTATTTAGCTGGTGGTTCTGTGTGTGTGTAAAGTTTTCTCCTTGATACTTTCTCTTCTTATTTTATTTTCTTGCTTCTTTCTATTTTCCCTTGAAGGCAAAAGATTAGGTCTGGAGGAATCAAAAGATGTGAGAAAGGAAGAAGGATAATAGTAATATTGCTAAAAGTTAGAAGAGGGGCCAAATAAGACTTAATGAAGTGAATATTTAACTCAAATAGGCAGTGTATAGTAATAGGAGATAAAGTGGAGTACCTACAATGGACTGGGAAAGCAAATAGAGGAGTATATATATAATGATTTAGAGGGCTAGAATTATGAGGAGGGAGAGAAAGAGTTAAGAGAGGGCTAAAAGGAAAGAGTTAATATTAATAAAGAATGAGAAAAACAAAATAGAGGGAATAGAAATTTACACCCTTGAGTTGTGGGTGTTTGGAAAAATGTGAAATTTAATAGTCACAACAGAAATCAGAGGGCAGAAAGATGAAGGGGGATAATAGATAGTTTGGAATACAAAATCAATATATAGGGAGAATGGGAAATTACTGAAGAAGAAGCACAGCAAGGAAGGGAGAAGCTAGGAGCACCTAATTTTTTAAAAATATGAAAGAAAGAAGAAAGGGGGGAGGAAAGAGGAAAGAAAAGCAAGAGGCAACAAATAAACAGAGAAAAAGCAAGCAATCACACCGGCAAGCAGTCAAACAAAGCTAAGGGGGATCAATATTCCCTGGGGTCCCGTGGATTCTCTCACCGTGCTTGTGTTTATCAAACAATTTCCCCACAGGGTTTTTGTATGCAGGTCCTGAAGAAGCTTTTGGCTATTAAACTACATTAAAAAGAATTTATTTTTCATTTACTAAAAGGGGCCATTTTATTTATTTATTTATTTATTTTTTTTGGTGTAATACAGGACCAAAAATAAGTCCTTCTCTAGACAACCCCCCTCATGGAAGAGTCTCTAACTGGGCTCCTGGAAACTAGTCAAGCACTTCCCAATTTCTGAATTCCCCAGGGACACAAAAGTCTGATGTGTAGAATGCTAAAAATGGCAGACTCCAGCAGACTCTGCCCTTCTGGATCAGAGCCCCTGCGTCCTCGGGCTGCATGTAAATGAGGTTAACTGCAGATTCGCCTCTCCCATCAGCCTGGTGCTACTTCAAGCTGGCTTATCTGCTCCCCAAAGATTTGAGGGGTTCCAGGCAGCCAGATGGACAGCTAAAATATCCCCTCTCTGCTTTCTGTCAGAACTCTCCCTCTCTTGGAGATTGCCCCTCTTCCCAGCTCCACAGGCTGTGGCTAATCCCTGGGCTGCTCGGCTACTCAACTCCCTAGAAGATTAACCCCTCCCCTCCTCCGGGTGCCGATTCACTGAAGCTGTTTTCTTCTTCTAAGTTGCGGGGGGCTTCAGGATGACAAATCCCCAGACAATAAAGCTCTCTTTCCATAGCTACCCCCTCATAAAACGCCCCCTCCCACTGGGTCGTGTAAACCAGTTACCGGAGTGACGGGAGGCACTCTTCCAGCTGGCTTTTTTTTTTTCCCCATAAGGGTGGGGGTCAGCCAACTGTGTTAACCACCACAGGCAGGCTTAAAACTCTCGAATTTCTATGGTTCAGTCCACACCATCGATCTGTCCAGATAGATGTTCCAAGCTTCTTACTCCACACACCCACAGCACAGACACCCGTGCCGCACCCCGTCCACTCTCTATCGTGATCTGGGAGCTGTTCTCTTTCACCCTCCTAAGCTGACACCATCTTTCTCTCCATTCTGTCCTTCCTTTTTGAACCATTAATTATTCTGCCCCCTTGCTAATGACATGTGAGGAATTCCAGTGTTTGTAAATTAGATAAGAAGACAAGAAATATGAAAAGTTAAGAGATGGGGAGAATAACAATAGAATGTGGGTAATAGATAGTAAAGCAGCTATAGATTTTGCAGTCTTTAATAAAATACACATATAATAATATGGTAGAGTTTATTAGAAAACTTTAATTTTCAAAATTGTAATTCATTGAATATTGAAATTGCTATAAACATCTGTTATTATAATAAATAATATTGATAATTAGATTATTATCCTCTTAAATATTTATGGAATTGAAATGCTCTCTTTTTATTCAGCACGAGAAAAAGTGGTATTAAGCAGATTTAGGGGCACCTAAGTCATGTTTCAATTCAATAGTTATGTTTAGCAGATGGGAAGTTTGAATACTATTTTGAAAATGATAAAAATAATTTTGAGCAGGGGAATGGTCATCAAAGAGCAGGAAAAAGAGAGAGGTCATAGAAAAATAGCAGAGTTTGGCTTATCTTTGAAATTCTTTAGGATAATGATTTTCCTTGTGGGAAGAAAATCAAAGTCTTCAGTTCAGCTGAGTCAGTTCAATCTATCATAGGATTTTTATGGTTTTCACTGACTTGAATGAATGTTTTAGGAAATTTATGACATCCTTTGATATGTGTTTTTGTAGATTCTAGCCCCAATTCTTTCTGCTTTATGAATAAGTGAAACATATGTGCAATCTTTAAACAATTAGTTTTTTGTGACAGAGGAGAGTTGAATAATATGTACTTCTTTGCCAAACAAAACACCTGACTATATTTTTAATACTGTGACAATTTTTCTATAAATGTTGTAATATAGTAACAATATTTTTAAAAAATTACACAATGAATCTTTAGTTAGGTCTTCAAGATACTGAAGTATGTGGTCATGTCAGGGAAATGGGCTTATCCTTTGATTTATTTAGTCTAATGGTCAATAATGTGGAGACAAACCCATGGAAGGTAAAATAGGAGTTAAAATGAGCTGAATAACACCAAGGTGAGTTCCTTTTGCTCTTTTCCTACTTCTAATTAACGAGTACATTTTTATTCTCCCTCTCCCAATACATTTGCAAGCAAAAAAGCATCTAATAATCAAATTGACCATCTATTGTGTATGACATTTGCATCTGATCCCAGGAGAAATCTAAAAGGTTTTCTTGAAGTTTCTATTTGGTCTCACCATTGCAAAATTCCCATGAACTGAATGCAGGGCTTCATTACTATTCAGAATGCCAGGGTGATCTGAGTAGGGAACCCTAGGGATGCTTTAACAGGTGTTTCTGTGATTCAAACTGCAGATGCAAATATTTGTAATTTATTCCTTTTAATAACAAATTTTTAATTATTATATTGCTGCACTCTTAACAACTCCCCTGGCATGCCCAGCACCGGGGCTTAATGGGGAAACAGGGCTCCCTTTCTTCTTTTCAAGGTGGTAATTGTCTACTACAAGAAGTAGCTAAATAAAGGAAACAAAGCTGATTTTCAAGGCAATTTTTAATGCTCTGTGTGAGGCAATTTAAATCTTTTCTCAATCCCTTATTTATTTTTAATAATTATTTTTGTTAAAATAATTTGTCCCTTCTTGAATACAAAAATAAATCATTCGGAAGTAGAGTGAATTTTAATTTAAGGAAACCAAATTCCTATCTCTCTGTGGAATGCATCTGTGAAACCTTTCTTATCAGAACAAACCAATCATTTTGAATCCAAATTATTGGTTAAATCTGATGCATTTTCTTTGTTCTCATTCTTAAGTTCTTTGTTGTCATTGTTGTTGTTACTTTTCCTGTATACCATAATTCACCTTATTAAAACAGAACAGAATACAACACTGGGCCCTCAATTAATAGACAGGTTTCATGAGAGAAGATACTATTTATTGATCTAATCACAACTAGAAAATCTATTTTGAATTTATAATCTAATTTGAAGTATCATACTCCATTACCCCTTTGCAAATCCTCTGTCTAACCTTTAACTGCAAACAAACAAATAAAATTTAAAAAGATAAAAAAACCCAGAAAGCAGACTAGCTACTAGATGCAGACTAAAATATTATTGATTACTGATAATGATAGAGCTGGGATTTAAAAACTAGGCAGTGCACATGGTGAAATGAGTTATGTATTAAAAAAAAATATTAGACAATGTATTAGTCAGCCAAAGGGGTGCTGATGCAAAATACCAGAAATCTGTTTGCTTTTATAGAGGGTATTTATTTGGGTAGAAGCTTACAGTTACCAGGCCATAAAGAATAAGTTACTTCCCTGCCACGTGTTGGAGCAAGATGTCTGCTGATGTCTGCGAGAGTTCAGGCTTCCTCTTCCTCTTAAGGCTCAGTGGTCCCAGCTTCTTCCAGTATCAGCTGTAGGCTGGGATAAGTCTCCTGTTTCCTAGGCTCATTTCTATCTGGGCTCAGCTACTGTTTCCTATCTACAAGGCCAGCTGTAAACTGTCAAGAAAATGGCTCTTTTCTTCGTGGGACCTCTGCCATGTCTAATGGCACCTTCTCCCTTTCCTCATGTATATGCTTCTCTGTGTGCTCACTTCCAAGGCTCCATGATCAAAACTCCAAGTAACTTCTCTGCCATTTAGTTTTCTCTGTGAGTCCCCACCCACTGACATGGCCCAGTAAAAGCCCTAATCACAACTCAATGAAATAAAAGTGAAACCTCTGGATTCAATACAGTCTAATATGCCCAGAATAACAGACCAGTTCAAAAACATACTGCAGTATCTATTTTTGGAATTCATAAACAATATCAAACTGCTACAGACAATATATATTGTCTGTATCATCCCAATTGTCTGTATCATCCCAATATTATCCCAATAATATATATTATTGGGATGAGTCTATTTGAGCACTTAGCAATTGGGGCAGTTTCAAATCCCCTTTTGGAAAGGTGTTCCTACAAGACAAAGAACAGAGGAAAGTTATATAGTGCAAATGCAAACACTTAAAAATATTTGGTTGGATACTGTAAAATTCCATTTTATTTTAATAATTTGGTGACCATAGGGTTAGGTATGACACCTAGTAGACATATGGCTTCCCTAGACTTGATTTACTCTTTTATAATCCTTATGCCTCCATTTGCTATATTAGCAATTTGTTACATTGTAACTAAGTCACAGTAAAAACAAAAATGTTTCTTTGTGGTTGTTGAAAACTTCATCTACAGTTTTCTTTTAAGAAAACATTTTTGTTGTTGTTGTTCCCATCTTCATGTTTGTCCTTATATTTTTTCATGAAAAAAATTTTTTTTTCATTTTTTTGGTAAAATAAGAAGGGAAACAATTCCATATTTAGGTAGATTAAGTGAGTAATGTTTCAATATTTTAAACTGGAATTTGATATCTTAAATTTCTTTCTTTCTTTTAGGGTCATATCAGCAAATGCAGTTCTACAATCTCCCTTCCATAATGTCTTCCTTACACTTGTGACTTAAAATGTGATACCATTCCCCTAAACATGGTGGTTCCTTATCTCCACGTGATTGGATACAGTGGTCTGTTCACTCATTACCTTGAAAACAATATCATAGGTGCAAACATTGCTAACAATAAAGCTATTCAAATTATTTCAGTTTTACTTCTGCATTCCTGGGGAACTCTATGCTGTTCTACCCAGTTGTCTCTGAGAAGAAACTCCTCTTTCTATATGAATCCAATCTTAACCAGCTCCCTTGTTAAATTAAATATTAATTATTGACAGTTTAAAATTTAATATCAATAAATGACCGTTTTAAAAAATATCTTCTACACTAACTATTTTATAGCTATCCTTATCTTTTTAAAATATATTTTTTATTACAGATGTTGTGAACTTACAAAACAATCATGCACATGTGTAGAATTCCCTTACAACAACCTTTCAATAGCATACCACACTGTTGTGGAACTTTTGTTACAGATTGTTAGATAATATCAGAGTATTATCACTAACTATGGTCCACAGCATACATTTGGCATATTTTTCCATACCCCTCTATTATTAACACAGTATATCTTTGGCATTGATGCAAGACTATTACAGTATTGCTGTTAACTATGGTCCATAGTTTACATTAATATATATGTAGTCCATAGGTTACATTAATTGTATTTTCCCCATGCTTCTCCACATTCCCACAGTCCTGCATAGAATGTACATCCATTCTAGTTCACAGAAGGACATTCTTGTACTTGTACTATTAATCACAATTCTCATACACCTTTGGGTTCACTGTGTTATTCAGTACCTAGATTATTCTCTATCTTTCAATTGATATTTGTATCCCTGGATTATCTTGTTCAGCCACAATCTCATTTTTAAACCAGCTGATACGCACTATAATGTATTGCCGTAAACTCTATCCATTTCCACACATTTGTAGTCAAGTTAATTAAAACTTGCTCATACATTAAGCATCAGTACTTCTTCACAGCCCTCCTTTTATCTCCTAATAACTATATTCTTATATTTAACTCCATGGGTTTATTCTTTATATTTAGTTCATATTAGTGAGACCATGCAATATTTGTCTTTTTGTGTATGGTTTACTTAATTTGCCATGATGTCTTCAAGATTCATCCATGTTATCATATGTGTCCCAATTTCATTTCTTCTTACTGAGGCATAGTATTTCATCATATGTTTATACCCCATTTTGTTTATCCATTCATCAGTTGATGGACACTAGGATTGTTTCTATCTTTTGGCAATTGTGAATAACACCGCTATGAATATCGGTGTGCAGATAACTGTTTGCGTCACAGTTTTCAGTTCCTCTAGATATATTCCTAGCAGAGGAATTAATGGATCATAAGGCAGTTCTATAGTTAGTTTACTGAGTACCCACCAAATTGTCTTCCACAGAGGGTGCACTATAAATTACAGACCTGATTTGTTCTCCTATAAAAACTGTGAGTGTCATGGAAAATATGCTTCATCTCAAATGTGATTGTTATTTGATGGGAGCTTTTTTCAAGACCTTAAGTCAATTCAAGACTCACCAGGAAAGCAGGATAGAAGATGTAAATTTCTAGTGGCTTCAAGTAATGGGAGTTGGAGCATATGTGCCAAGCTCAAATATCACAACTCCTTTTATTTAAAAACATGCTTTTTAATTATGTATAAAGTATATGAAATTTTCTTATGTTGAAATTCGGCAATCTATACAAGTGTTTTAACTGAATTTTTCCATAACATTTTTATTTAATTTGTGTTGCCCTTTGAAACCAAGCAAAAGCAGGTTCTTTTCCTCTAATGCATCTTTTTTATTTTTTATTTTTTTAAAGAAGCTTTAGATTACATTAATATTATATCAAAAATATAGAGGATGCCCTATGCACTTTTAAAGCCAAGTCCTAAGACACTCAGGTTTCAAAGAGAGAAAGAGATAATTTGTTTGAACAAACTAAGGAGAACAGTGGCCTAATGGAATAAAACTGATTCCTGAGTCTGCAAATTCTAATAATTTATAACATAATCGTCCTGAGAAATAATTGGGGAGGAGCTGGACACAAGTTTCTTCATTAATAAACATTAAAGGGCTGAACAGGATGGGGCTGGGTACCAAAGCAGGGTGAGTCACAATGTTTTAATCATTATCAGAGATCAAGGTCTGGGATAGTAAAGTACAGAGTAGTAGAGGTCAGTCACAAGGTTTTCCATATGGATCTTAAACAGGGGGTTGAGTGGTTACCATCAAAATAGTAAGGATACACAAGGGTTAGTTCAATATATAATTACCACTACATTAGTAAGCATCAACAAGGGTGAGCCTAAATTATCAACAAGGAAAAGGTCAATTTAGATTTATCTTCTCAAGAGTAATCATAAACAAGAGTAACCCTAAATCTAGAGTAACCATAAAGAGTGGTGAGACTTATTTAGAATGACCATCACAATAGCAGGTCTAGGCTAAATCCAGGCAATTTCAGTGATTTCAAAAATTAAACTTTGGATATTTTATAAAATAAAGGCATCTATATAATGATTTTGTAATCATAATTATTAATTCTTAACCCTCAGTTGCACTTATAATAAATTTATCTTTTTTATAATTATTTTTTATTTTTTAAAGATGCTTTAGATTACATAAATGTTACATACCTAAAAATATAAGGGATTCTCATATGCCCCCACTACCTCCCATTCCCACACATTCCAACATTAACAACATCCTTCATTAGTGTGGTAAATTTCTTACAATTGATGAACTCATATTGAAGCATTGTTATTAACCACGGACAACAATTTACTTTATAGTATACAAATTGAACTGCACAATTTTGTAAGTTATGAAAAAATATACAATGGACTGTGTCTGTCACTGCAATGTCATGCAGGACAAACCCAATGTTCCAAAAATGCTCCCATATTACACCTATTCTTCTTTCTCTCACCACTTATAACCTCTGATGGCCACTGCATTTACATCAATGATAAGAGTTATTCCATTGGTAGAGTAATAATAAGTCTATAGTAGAATATAATAAGTCTACTTTAGAGCATTGTTCATTCCCCAGTCTTGAAGATTTAGGGATGGTGATGCCCACTCTGTCTGTTTCTAATTGAGAGTGGGCTTAGAATCCATAGGGCAGATGGATGGAACTGTCTTGATTGCAGTTACAGACACACTCTGGTCCTTGGGACGTGCTTTTTCCACCATCATCTCCTTGTTAGTTGTCCTGGATGGCTTGGAGAGTATGTGTTGCAACTCTGCTGAAATTCAGGGCTCAACTGGCACATGGATAGAACAAAGATTTAAGTCTCTAGGACATATATATATATATATGTCCTAGACTTAAAAATATATATATATATATGAATTATAGTGCTAATTATGGTTTCAAATAAAAGGGGCAGAAGAGCCATGTGTAGAGAACCTATAATTGAATCTAACTCTGTTACACTGGGGAGCATAAATTCCAAAGTAAGGCTCACTGACAGGGTGCCAAATTCCTGAGCTCTTTGCCCTGCTTATACAGAAAGTATAAGATATCTCTAAAGCCCTCAGTAAGCCCACATCTTGAGGCAATGTTTACTGTGTAGTCAATGAGATCCCTCTGAGACTTGCATAAGCGTAACTTCTGGAATGACCTCCCACTTACTTTGAAATCTCTTAGCCATAAAAACTCACTTGTATTTATCATTTCCCCCTTTTGGTCAAGGTCTTTTTCCAGATGAATTGCTAGTTGGTGCTTGGTAATAATCCCTCAATGCCAGGGAGGCTCAGAACTTGGATTCATGTCCCATGCCAAGGGGAAGGTATAGTGTTTGTAGGCTGAATTTGTCTTAGAGAGAGCCACATTTGAACAGCAAGGAGGCTTCAAGGAGGAAACTCTTAGGCAGTATATAATACTAGGCTAAGTTTCTATTTCACAAGAAAAGGCTCATAAGTGCAATCATCAATATCAAAGGCCTGGCATAATTTTCTGTCTTCCTTCACTATACATTGTTCTTGCAATTGGGTGATTCTTGCAGTCCTTATTAGAGAATGTAGTAAAAATGCCCAGAAGGAGAATGCAATATTCTTTTGGTTATTTTGTGGCTCTCTACCCACCAAGACAGTGTCCAATGAACAACTGAACATGTTCATATGTCTTAGATGCATGCCCCAGGTAAACCCTTTCCCATGTGTCTCCACATCACTGACACCTCACATCAGTGATCCTTCCTCAGAACTGCTGTGACTCTTCTGTGTTGCAAAACCTCTCCACAAACGAAGCTGACAAAATAACCAAATAAAATTAATAAGAAAATGAAATATTAAAAAAAAAACAATAAAATACAAAAAAAATTTAAAAATTGAAAAAAATTTGAATTTAAACATTGTGTCTTTCATCACTGAAATATCTATTTTCTTTTATGTACAGTGACATTTTCTTGTATATATTCCCCCAGTGTCTTAATTTTTCATTTCATTTTCAAAGGAGATTTAGGATTAAGAAAAGTTACATAGAGAATACAGGTGATTCCCAAATACCCAACACCTTTGCCCTTCCCCCACTCCCTTATTAACAACATTTTACATGTGTATGGTACTTTTGTTAAAATTGATGTAAAATTATTGAAGATTGATTCTAACCATGGTTAATGGTTTACATTATGGTTTATATTTTGGATCATACACTTTTATAGGTTTTGACATAATTGAAGTGGTCTATATCCATCATTGCAAGATCATGCTGAACAATTCTAATGCCCTAAAAATGTCCTACTTTCCATCTAGTCTTTTCTTCCATTCCCCTCCCACTGGAGCATATGATAGTCACTGATATTCAATTTTTGAAGAATAAGATTAATAGTTACTTGCAATAATACTGAGGGCTTGAAATATTTGTCTGCTTTCTTTTATTAGACACTGTTCTTGAGGGATTCTTGTCCCTCTAATTGAGAACACAGCAGGACTCCCTAGGATGGCAGTTTAACATTTTCTTGTTTATTATGTGATATACACACTGATATAACACATTATGACAAGATGAACATATAGATATTCTATAGAAGCCTGATTCAGGTGCACCCCATCCCATAGAACCTCCACACAAGACACCCTACACCAGTAACCTCCCCTGCCACATTTTCTAAAAACATATTTCCAACATTATAGGTTTAATCAAAGGCCTGCAAATCCCCAGAGTTCATTTGTTCATTCCCTCAAAAATCCCCCTCATTCCCTGGATAGTCCAACCTAACACACCCGCCCAACCACCCCTCAAAGACCAGCACTACCAAACTGAAACATGTCACTGTACCACAGTCAAACCCATCCATTGCCCAAGTGCACAGTTCTGCTATATCATAGATTTTGCCATTATGGGCATGGGCTCATTCACCACTACTAACTTTCTGTCTCCTATAAACCTATCTTCCAGACTCTAGCTATGTATGTCTGCTCAATTTGCTTAATTCCTATCAGTGAGGGCATGTAATATTTGTCCTTGAGTGCCTGGCCTACTCACTCAACATAAGGTCTTAAAGATTCATTCATGATAACCCACATGTTAATACTGCATTCCTTCTTACAACTGAGTAATATTCCATTATATGTACATACTACATTTGCTTATCCATTCATCTGTTAATGGACATTAGGGTTGCTTCCAACTTTTGGCAATGGGGAATAATGGCATTATGAGCATTGGAGTGCATATATCTGTTTGTTTCCCTCCTTTCCATTCCTCCGGAATGGAAAGTAGTGGGGTTTCTGGGTCATATGGCCGTTCTAGAGTTAGATTCCTGAGGAAATGCCAATCTGCCTTCCACAATGGCTGCACCTATCTGCATTCCCACCAGCAGTGGGTAAGCATTTCCTTTCCTCCACATCCTCTCCAACACATGTAGTCCACTGTTTTTCAAGAGCCACCAGTCTAATGGGTGTAAGATGATATTTCATTATAGTTTTGATTTACATTTCCCCAGTAGCTGGTTATGGTGAGGACATTTTTATGTGCTTTATAGCCATTTTTATTTTTTCTATGTAGAAGTGACTATTCGAATGTCTTGCCCGTTTTTTAAATGGGTTGTTTGTCTTTTTTATTTTTGAAATGTAGGATTTTATCTATGCTGAATATTAGACCCCTATCAGATAGATGGTTACCAAATATATTTTTCCATTGAGTAGGCTGCCTTTTCACTTTCTTAACAAACTTTGTTGAAGTGCAAATTTTTTAATTTTGAGGAGATCCCATTTATCTAATTGTTCTTTCATTGATTGTGCTTTGGGTATAAAATTTATGAATACATTTCCTAGTATAAGTTCCGATAGATGCTTCCAAACATTATCTTCTAGGAGCTTTATTGACTTGGCTCTTATATTTAGATATTTGATCTATCTTGAGTTGATTTTGATATAGAATGTGAGATTGTGGTCCTCTCTCATTCTTTGGGTATGGATATCCAGAACTCCAAGCACTATTTTTTGCAGAGACCATTCTTTCCCAGGTAAATGGGCTTGGTGGCCTGTTGAATATCAGTTTATCATATATATAAGGATCTATATCAGAACTCTCAGTTCTGTTCCATTGATCAGTGTGTCTATCCTTGTGCCAATACCATGCAGTTTTGACCACCGTAGCATTGTAGTATGTTTTAAAACTCAGGTAATAGGTTCCTTTGAATTTACTTTTCTTTATCAATATTTCTTTAGCAATTTGGGGCCCCTTGTCCTTCCAGATAAATTTCATAATTAGTTTTTCAAGTACAGTAAAGCATACTGTTGTGATTTTTATTGGGATTGCATTAAATCTGTAAATCATTTTAGGTAGGACTGAGATATTATGATGTTTATTCTTCTAGTCCATGAGTAGAGAGTATTCTTCCACGTATTTAGGTCTTCTTTGATTTCCTTTAACAATATTGAGTAGTTTTCTGCATAGAAGTCCTTCACATCTTTAGTTAAGTTTATATCTAGGTATTTATTCTTTTAGCTGCTATTGTAAATAGAACTTTTATCTTGATTTCTTCCCCAGTTGCTCATTTTTGGGGTCCAGATATGCTGCTGATTTTTGCACATTGATCTTATATCCTGTGACCTTACTGAACTCTTTTATCAGCTCTAGAAACTTTGTTGTAGATTCCTCAGGGCTTTTGATGTATAGGAGCATGTCATCTGCAAAAAAATGAAAAATTTCCCCTTTTTCTCCAATCTGGATGCCTGTTATATCTTTATCCTGCCTAAGTGCTCCAGCAACTACTTATAAAACAATGTTAAATAAGAGCAGTGTCAGTGGTCAACTTTGTATTTTCCACATCTTAGCAGGAAGGCTTTTGGCATTTAACCATTGAATATGATGTTTGCTGTGTGTTTTTCATATATACCCTTTAACATGTTGAGGAAGTTTCCTTCTTTTCCTATCTTGTGAAATGTTTTAATCCAGAAAGTGTGCTCTATTTTATTGAATGCATCAGCAGAGATGATCATGCAACATTTTTCTTTCAATTATTTATGTGGTGTATTACATTGATTGATTTCCTTTGTTGAACCACCCTTGCATACCAGTAATTAAATCCACTTAGTCATGATGTATAATTCATTTGATGTGTGGTTGAATACAATTAGCAAATATTTTGCTGAGGATTTTAGCATCCACATTCATTAAAGAAATTTGTCTGTAGTTTTACTTTCTTGTGAGGTCTATATTTGACTTTGGTTTTAGGGTGATGCTGGCATCATAGAATGAGTTAGGCAATGTTTCCTCAACTTCTATTTTTTGGAAGAGTGTAAGCATTATTGGTGTTAATTCTTTCTGGAATGTTTGGTAGAATTCACCTGGGAAGCCATCTGGTCCTGGGCTCTTCTTAGTTAGGAGGTTTTGGGTAACAAAAATCAATCTCATTACATATGATTGGTGGATTGAATTCATCAGTTTCTTATTTTGTCAATGTAGACTGCTTATATGTTTCTAGAAATTGGTTCATTTCATCAAATTTATTTATCATGTTGGTATACAATTTTTCAAAGTGTCCTCTTATTTTACTCTTTATTTTTGTGGGATCAATGGTGATATCTCCTTCCTTGTTTTTTATTTTATGTATTTGCACCTTTTTGTCTTTTTCTTTATTACTCTAGCTAAGGGTTTGTCATTTTTATTAATCTTCTCAAAGAACCAGCTTTTGATTATTTTTAAGTTTTTCTAGTGCTTTCTTACTTTCAATTTCATTTAGTTCTGCTCTAGTCTTTGTTATTTCCTTCTTTCTTCTTCCTTTGGGGTAAGTTTGTTGTTCTATTTCTAATACCTCCATGTGTTATGTCTTTGATTTTAACTCTTCTTTTTTGATATAGGCATTTATGGCTATGAATTTTCCTCTTAGTATATCTTTTGCTGCATCCTATAGGTTTTGATATGTTGTGTTATCATTTTCATTCATTTCAAGGTAGCTACTGATTTCTTTTGTGATTCCCTCCATGCCCACTGTTTGTCCAAGAGTGTGTTGTTCAAATTCCATATCTTTGTGCACAATCTGGTTCTCCGTCCCTTATTGATTTCCAGCTTCATTCCATTGAGGAAAGAGTAATTACTTTGTATAATTTCAATATTTCTGAATTCATTTAGAGTTGTTGTGCAGCCTAGCATTTGGCCTATCCTGGAGAATGATCCATGTGCACTCAAGAAGAATACATATCCCAATTTATTTGGGTGTAATATTTTCTATATGTCTATTAAGTCCAGATCTACGAATGTATTATTCAAAGTCTTTGTTTCTTTATAGTTTCTCTGTCAAGATGTTCTGTCTAATGGTGATAATGGTGTATTAAGTTCCTCCACTATAATTGTAAACGTATTTATTTCTCCAATTAGTTTTTCCAATGTTTCTCTGATGTATTTTGAGGTGATCCTGCTTAAGTGCATAGATATTTATGATTGTTCATTCCTACTGATAGATTACCACTTTTATTAATATATAGTTTCCTTCTTTGTCTCTTACAATATTTTTTTATTTAAAGTCTGTTTTTTCCAAAATTAGTAGAGCTACTCCTGCCCTTTTCTGATAATTGTTTGCATGTAAAATTGTTTTCCAAACATTCACTTTCAGCGTCTTTGCATCCCTTGTGTAAGGTGAGTTTCTTGTACACAGCATATACATGGGTCATTTTCCTTATCCATTCTGACAATCTGTGTCTCTTGACTGGTGAGTTTAATCCATTAACATTCAATGTTATTACTGTCAAGGAATTAGTAACATTAGCCATACATTCTTCAGGTTTATGTATGCCATATCTTATTTTAATATATCTTCTTATCTTTATAGTTGTTCTCATACTCTCCTCTAACTCTCTCTCTCCTGTTTATTTTTCCTTTTGACCTGCAAAACTCCCTTTAGTAATTCTTGAGGTGTAGGTTTCTTATTGACATATTCTCTTAATTTCTGTTTATATGTGAATATTTGAAACTCTCCCTTATTTTTGGATGCCAGTTTTGCTGGACAGAGAATTCTTGGCTGAAAGGGCTTTTTCTTTTATCCCCTTAACTATTTCATACCACTTCCTTCTTGCCTCCATTGTTTCAGATGTGAAATCAGCTTTTAATCTTTCGAGCTTCCCTTTTATCTATGATTCTCTTTTCTCTTGCTGTTTTCAGTATTAACTCTTTGTCTTGAGCATTGGACAATTTGACAAGTAAATGTCTTGGAGTAGGCCTGTTAGGATTTATGTTTGTGCTGTGCTGTACCCCCTGGACATGTACGTCCATGTCCTTCCATAGTGTGGGGAAGTTTTCAGCCATTATTTCCTCAAACACACCTTTTCTCCTGTTTCCCTTCTCTTCTTCTTCTGGGATGCTTATAAAGTGTATGTTTGTGCATTTTGTACTGTCAGTTTAATTCCTGATTTCCTGCTGGATTTTTCCGATCTTTTTATCTATCTCTTCTATTATCTGCTTGATTTCAGCTGTACTGTCTTCCACATCACTGATCCTTTCCTCTGCATGTTCTAATCTTCTTTTATGAGCTTCCAGTGAATTTGCAATCTCTTGAATTGTGCAATTCATCACCATTATTTCTTTTATCTTTTTAAGTATGTTTACAATTTCTTCAGCGTGTTCTCTCAGTGTCTTCTTAATTTCCTTAATCTTTTCCTTCACTTTATTAAGTTGATTCATGATATTTGTTTGGACATCTCTGATTAGTTGTTCCATGTTTTGCTTCTCGTTCTGTTTTTTAGTTGGATCATTTGACTGGGCTATATCTTCCTGTTTCTTAGCATGGGCTGTAATTTTTTGTTGGTGTCTAAGCATCAGTTTATCTTGATGGGTTTGTTCAGTTGATTAGTTTCTCTTTCAAATCTAGAGTTTTATTTTGTTGTGGTTTTTTGGTGTGTAGCAAGTTTTCACTTTTATACTTTATTCTTCTTTATCTATTTCCTTGCTATTGTCTATGTTTCCTTCAAAAAAAACATTAGGGTCAGAGAAAAAGAAAGAGGTAAGAAGAGAAAAAGGATACTAGGAATAATAGTAGTAAAAGGTAGTAGAGGAATCAAATAAGACCTAGGAAAATGCATAATTAACTTGAGTAAGAAATGCAGAGGAATAAAAATAAAAAAGCATAGTACAAACAATGGGATTAGAAACTGAATAGAGGAAAATATATAGGATGAATTAAAAGGCCAGAATCATCAGAAGATAAGGAAAGAGAAACGAAAATACAAATAGAAAAAAAGTTAAAAGTTAAAGAAAACAGAAAAAAATAAAGAGAAATAAAAACAAGAAAAATTGAAGACCAAACAAAAAAGGTGTAATTTAAGAACAACAGAAGGCAGAATATAGAAAGATGAAGGAAGGAAAACAAATAGTATAGGTAGACAAAATTGTTAAAGAAGCAATAGGGAAACAAAGGAAGGGGAACACCACAAAGAAGAAATGAGATAGAAGCAATTATTTAGCAAAATGGGGTGGAAGAAAGAGGATAAAAAATTTAAAAAGAACAGAAATCAAAACAACAAGCAAACAAAAACCATGGAAAAACAGTCTTCCCTCTTAGGCCCCTAAGGAGCATCTCAGGCTGCCGGTGTTCATCAATCAATTACTCTGCAGCCCCTCCTCTGCAGGTTTTGAACTGGGTTTTAGCACATAAATTAAGTTAAATTTTAAAAAGGAAAAAAATTTTAAAGTAAAATAACAGATCCAAGAAAAGCTAATACAAAAAGAATGTCTAAAAGTTCCCTATCCTAAAGTATTCATCTGAGTTTTATAACCCTGTGGATCATTTCTCTAAGATAAGCCAGGAATCGAACCAGGGCACTCATGTATTCAAGGCATGAACTCCTCCACTGAGCTAAACGTTCTCCTTGGGCAACTTAGCCTTTTAGAAGGCTATCCACCTACTTTCCATCCCACAGGTTTGAATCTTTGCAGTTTGCCAGAGTCCTGCTTATTAGGCACCTGTCTGTCCTTGCCTCTTTTCTATTCTAACTGCTTTCTCTCTCAGGGTAGATGGGTGTGACAACCTGTGTGAGTAGATCCTTCTTTCCTCTCTTAGTCAGGTCAAGGTCCCTTCTGAAATTCAAAGGGGAACCTGGTGACCAAACTCACCACAAAGAAACCACTCTTGACCCTCTTCTCCACGCTTCCTCCTCCCAGGGGACCCTAAATAGGCCTTTGAAAGCTTATTGAAGCTTCCTCCCACCTGCCTTCTTTAGGGGACTTGGAATTTTTATGATTTTCAGCACCAGACTTCTCAGTTACCTCTTCCCACCCAAGTTCCTCTCTCTCAGGTTGGCTGGGTGCTTCAGGCTGCCTGAGTAGATTCCCTTCTCCCCTATTCCCGGGTCTATCTTGTTGACAGCTGTTATGCAACCTGAAGTTCAAAGGGGACCCAGGTAATTGATCTTACAGAAAAAAAAACCCTTCTCCACCCTTTGCCAGAACCCTCTTCCTCCCAGAGAATGCTCCATCTCAATCACTGGCTGGTGGGAGTCAGGGAGTTCATGGAAGTCTTTTGCCTTGAGGATGGGGTTTATCAACCTGCCATTTCCAACCACAGACGTGATAATCTCACAGTTTTCCCTTGGGCTCTTCATCTCTTTGTCCAGTTCCCTCTGGATCAATGCCCTGAAGCCTCCTGCTATGTGGGTTCCCAAAAAAGCTCACATGGGTAGGATTTTTCCTCTTCTTAGTCATTTTTTGTGAGAGAGCCGAGGAGTGCCCACCTAAGCTGATTCCATCTTGCTGCAACTTTCACTTAATCTTATTGAAGTTCACTTGTATGTGATGGATCTCTTTTCTCTTACTGTTTTCAGTATTATCTCTTTGTCTTGAGCATCAAACAATTTGATAAGTATATATCTTGTAGTAGGCTTGTTAGGATTTATAATGTTTGGGGTGTGCTGTGCTTCCTGGGCATATTTGACCATGTCTCTCAAAGGAGTTAGGAAATTTTCAGCTATTATTTCCTCTAATACTCCTTCTGCCGCCTTTCTCTTTTCTTCTCTGTCTGTTATTCCCATAATGTGTATGCTTGTGCATTTCATGTTGTCATTCATATCCCTAAGTCCCTGATGAATTTTTCTATCTTTTCATCTTCAGATATATTGTCTTCAGCATCACTGATTCTTTCCTCTGCTTGTTCAAATCTGCTGATATGCTTCCAGTGTATTTTTGATTTCTTGCATTGCGCCATTCATCAACATCAGATCCATTATCTTTTTATATATGTTTACAATTCCTTCAGTGTGTTTACCCAGTGTCTTTTTAATATCCTTTATCACTTTCTTCACTTCAGTAAGTTGATTCATGTTTGTTTGGACATTCTTGATCAGTTGTTCCACATTCTGCATCTCCTCTTAATTTTCAGTTTGTTTGCTACACTGGGCCAAGTCTTCCTGTTTCTAAATATGGCTTGCAGATTTTTGTTGGTGTCTAATTATCTGTTTATCTTAATGGGATTACTTGGTTAGCTTATCTTTCTACTCTAGGGTTTTATTTTGTTGTTGTGGTGGTAAGTTTCCTTTTTGATAACTGACTCCTCTAATTCTTTATCCTTGTTGTTGTCTGTATCCTCTTGAAAAAAAAATTAGACCAGAGAAGATGAAAAAGATAAGAAAAGAAAAAGATTAATAGTAATAATAATTTAAAACAGTAGAGGAGGAACCATACAAGGGGTAAAAAACTAAATAATATGAGTAAAAAGTAATAAAAAATACAAAAGAATAAGAATTAAAAAAGTGGAATATAAGGAAAGAAACAAGAAACAGAATAGAGAGAAAAATAGAATGAATTAAAAGGGGACACACAAGAAGAGAATAAAAGGGAAAAAAATAGGGGGGAAGAAAAAGAAAAATGAAGATCAAACAAGAAAAGGTGGAATGAAATAAAAGCAACAGAAGTCAGAATTCAGAAAATTGAAAGAATGAAAAGAAATAAAGTAGGTTGGAAAAAAATAAGTAAAGGGAAAAAAAAGGCAAAAAGAAAGGGAAAAGAAAACAAACAAGAAACTAAACTGCAACAAAAACAACACAGGAAAAACAACTTTCCTTCCTAGGCCCCTAGGGACCTTCTCAGCTTGCTGGTGCTCATCAGCTAATCACCTTGTAGACAGCCCTCCTCCATTGATGTACCCAGTTTTAGAGAATAAAATAAAGGAAAGAGATAAAAAGAAAGAAGGTACAAAGAACTAATACAAATTTAAAAAATAACAGATCGAAAAAAACACAAAACAATCATAACTACAGAATCTCAGTCTATATGTTCCCTATCTAAAGAGTCTAGCTGTGTGCCTGATAATTCAGTGGATCTCTCCCTGGATCCCTTCTGGTAGGAGGTACTGAGACTCAAATCAGGGACCTTCTACATGCAAGACAGGAATTCCTCCACTGAGCTACACTGGCTCTATATGCTAAATACACTTCTGAAAGCTTATCTGGCTCTTTCTGCTCCTGTTTCCCTCAGGTAGGTTGGGCTTCTGCAGTTTTCAGGGGCCAAGCTAGTTGGGTGCCTGTTTCTGCTTCCTCCCTGACCTAGTTCCTCTCTCCCAGGGCAGCTGGGTATGACTGCCTGTCTGATCAGATTCTCCTTCTTCTCTACCTGGGGCAGTGTTGGCTGGTGTCCACCCTGAGATTCAAAAGTGGCTCATGTGGCCAAACCTACCAAAAAGAAACAACTCTACACCCTCTGCCAGACCCTTCTTCCTCCCAGGGAGCACTCCCTCCCATTTAGCTGGTTAATAAGAGCTATGGGTTCCATGGAGGCTATCTGTCTTGAGGGTGGGACTTACCTTCTGGCTGTTTCCCCACAGGGGAAACTCATGGTTTTTCCTTGGCTTCATTGTCTCTTTCCTTCCTGGATTATATTCTGCAGCCTCTTGTTCCGTAGATCTCCAAGCAGCTCCTTCGGGTAGGTTTTTCCCCTTTCTCTGCCATTTCTTGATATCAAGCTGAGCAATGCTTACGTACATTGATGCCATTTTCCCAAAAGTCTAATAAGTTAATCTTTGCTGCCATGTGCTCTCAATTAGACTTACTTTTTAATTTATTTCCTAGATATGGTTTAAATATGATTATATGTTTTTTGGTGTTTAATTGTATATAAGCAAGTAGCTATAAATAAATAGAATGCATATAATTTACATCCCATTATTAAATGGAAGTTAGCATAACTCTTCTATACCTTATTTTATTTTTTACTTCATATAATTATGTTTTCTCCTTGGCTATAATAAGTCCCTTATTTTTTCTGCCTTGAGTACCCTTGTCAATATATCAATTTGTATTTAAGCAGGAATATCTATAATGTAAATTCCAGATTATTAAGTGATAAGTTGGAATTGCATTTGTAAGTTTCATATATACAAAAAAAAGTTCCCTCCATAAAGTTAGACCATTTTGTACTCTCATTTATCTTGCTTTCCAACAGCCTCATCATCAGAAAGATTTATCACGTTTTACTTTTGCAAATATCACTTTACTTTTAATCAGCACATGTTTGTTATAAATTAGGTTGAGCATATTTTGAGATGTTTAAGACATATTTTCTCTATTTTTTGATAATCTGTCCCTTCAGTTCTTTTGCCTATTTTTTTTTACTGATTTGTTAGTGTTTTTCTCTTGGATTCTAAAGTATGTTTTGTTATAGACATAAGAAGTTAAAAGTTTAAAAATATTAAAAAGTAATATTTTTTAAAAATTCTTTCCAAAAAAGAAAATAGGTATAAAATAAAAATAAAAGTAATTTACATATATTTTCCCTAATTATGTTATGCTTTTCAATGTAAATTAATTTTTGTATTTTTATGTAATAAAAATTCATTAATATTCTCTTTTATGATCTCACAATTTTGATATACAAAACAACCTTCTCTGTATTATTCATACACATTTACATTCCCACTAGCAGTAATGAGAATTCCAGTGCTCCACAAATCTCATCTTTTCCTTTTAAATATTCTGTTTGGGTATAAGGTGCTATTAAAATGTATATGTTTAATTTGCATTTTCATGAATTCAAGCAAAGTTGATTAACTGTTCATATTGACTATTTGAATATCTCTGTGAAATATATGTTCAAAGATTTTGCTCATGTTTCTATTGAGATGACTGTCTTTATTAAATTACTGACTTGTAGAAATTTGTTATAAGTTGTCCATATATTTTTATTGTTGGACGTTTATATTCCAAACCTATTATCAAACCCTTGAGTTGTCTTTTCATTCTCTTAATAATATCTGTTTATAAATAGAAGTGATTAGCCTTAAAATAATTCATTTTATTTTTTCTCCTTTTCAGTTAACATCTTGGGTGTGTGAGTCAGTAAACAAAGTCATGTAAATAGCCTTCTATGCTTTCTCCTAAAAGTTTATTTCCTTTAATTATTCTTTTTTAAAATTTATTTTTAAAGACATTTTAGATTACAGGAAAGTTACATCAAAAATATAGGGGATTCCGCTATACCCCAACCTCTCTGACTCTCACATTTTTCCCTATATATTAGTCAGCCAAAGGGGTTTTGATGCAAAATATCAGAAATTTGTTGGTTTTTATAAAAGATATTTATTTGGGGTAGAAGCTTAGAGTTGCCAGGCCATAAAGCATAAGCTATTTCCCTCACCAAAGTCTATTGCTGCTTGTTGGAGTGAGATAGCTGCTGAAGTCTTCAAGTGTTCAGGCTTCCTCTGAAGGCTCCATAGTGGTCCCAGCTTCTTTGAAGTTCAGCTGTTGGCTGGGAAAAGTCTTGTCTCTTTCTTAGGACTTGTTTCTCTCTGGGCTCAGCCGCTCTGCTCGTTCCACTAGGCCAGCTGTAGACTATCAGGCTAATGACTCATCTCTCTTTCTGGGGCCTCTGCCATGTCTAATGGAGCCTTCTCTCCTTCCTCATGAATCTGCTTCTCTGTGTATTTACTTCCCAGGGCTCCAGCCTTCAAAACTCAAACATCAAAACTCAAAAACTCCACTCTCTTCTCTGCAGTGTGGTTTTCTCTGTGAGTCCCTGCTCACCAAGGAGGTGGGGCCTCAACATCTTACTGACATGGCTCAATCAAAGCCCTAATCTTGAGTAATTGTCTGCCCTCTGTGCCCATGCCCCATCCCTAGATAATTTGAACAATTTTATATATCTTTCATGTATATTCAGATGAACTTACTCCCCTGAATCCCACATCCCAGACACCCCGCACCAATGAACTTATACAGCCCCCACTGTAACCCTTCTGTGATCCAAACCTTCCCTGAACATGAAGCCCATATAATAACGAAAT
>JAQZBX010041829.1:0-22214 GCA_029593785.1 Cabassous unicinctus | reverse complement strand
TCTTTTTGTTGCGTCATCTTGCTGTGCCAGCTCTCTGCACAGGCCAGCACTCCTGTGCGGACCAGTGCTCTACGTGGGCCAGCACTCCGTGTGGGCCAACTCTGTGTTCAGGCCACCTCACTGCGCGGGCCAGCTTGCCTTTCACCAGGCGGCCCTGGGAATCAAATCCTGTACCTCCTGCATGGTAGACAGGAGCCCAGTTGCTTGAGCCACATCCGTTTCCCCAATGGTATCATAAATTTTAAGAAATAAGTTATATATATCTTAAAAAGTATTTGCTTCATTTCTAAAACCCATTCAATACATAAATATAACAATGGTAAAAATAACAATCTTAGATTTAAATTTCATTTATTAACCATAGCTTTTTGTGGATTTATGCTGGAACCAAATCATCATACTTTGTGATGTTTTCACTCTTTTGCTTTACTGTTTTCTGTAGGAGGAATTTATAATCTATCTCTCTCTCTCTCTCTCTCTCTATATATATATATATAAAGTAAATTATATAATTATCTCAAGTAAGTCAAATTTGATGCAGACCAATGACTTCTTTCTACCTTCTCCCTTTTCTTTTAACTTTTTTCTTAAGTGCATTTACAACCAATACTTGCTTGGAAATCTTAAATTATTACTCATAATATTCAAGATTTTTAATCTTTGATGGTTGAGGTTTAGATTGATTGCTTCTCGTTCCTGTACGTCAAAGTCTATAAATAACTTAGCATGTGAATATTTTCCTTAAGGATTCTTTTCTTTCTCAGAGTGAATGATTACTATACACAAACAGGGTTTCTGCTTACGTGTTGCACTTTCTAAAATATATTCATTCTCTTTGCTAATAATAATAATAAGGGCCAAATTGTTTTGAACAGAAATGGACCTCTTTCAATGATTCAGTTGTGACCAGCCAATAAGTATCACCTTTAACATCTGTGACCCTAAATGTGGTCACAGAAGGTGGGTCATTTGACAGAATCCTTACAAGACCCAAGACATACTCTAGACAACGTCTTATCCTTCTTCTTATCACAGCATTCAAAAAATGCCAGTATTTGTGTAACACATAAAAGGGGCTACTTGTGGTTAGAAAACTATTGTATATAAATTGCTTTCTAAAGTAAATTGTAGAATATTGGTTTGATTTATCACCATTTCTAAAACAGAGAGGAAATAAAGCTCCAAAAACAATTTTAACTACTTGTTAGTTCCACTCAACGATGGTTTTCTAAATGTAACCATATTGCCTCTTCAGAACTAATTATGGCTTGTTGGTGAGTGTTTTGCCGTGAAACAATCCCCTGATCCGTACTTACCACCTCCCCACCCCCACCCCCGCCACACACACACACACATACTTTGCGCCTACTCTCTTTCAGGTCCATACGTTCAGAGGGCCACACTGGTGTGAATACTGTGCCAACTTCATGTGGGGTCTCATTGCTCAGGGAGTGAAATGTGCAGGTAAGAGCTCTTGCCCTGTCTCTTCAGTGAGTAAGTGGAGGTTGACTGGATCCCAGGTTGTTCTCATGCAGTATTCTGGATTCTCAGCCTGCCTCTTTGGAAATGGATCCAATTTTGTCTACCTTAATCTTATACTTGATGGGCAGCAGACTAGGGATCTGATATTAGTCCATTAAAAAGAGAGAAGTCAGTCTACTTAAAAAATTTGATAAAAGGAGATAAAAATAAGGCAGTTATATTTAACACTTGCCTTTGCTGTTGCAGTAACTAAATTTATAAAAGTGTTTTTTGTTTTTTTTTAAAGTATACAGGAATCTATGATTGTTGCCTTGGAAACTGAATTTTAAAGATTACTTGTTAAGCTGGATGGTCCTTACTAAATTTTTGTGAAATCTAATTCATGCTTTTTCAATCTGAATTTATTTTCAATGATGGTTACCAAATTTTGAACACTTAGTCACTAATATTTTCTCTCTGATATTATTTTAAATCTTGAATATACCTAAAATCCTTTTTATAGAATAAGACCACAATATAACTTGAAGATTTACACATAGAAAAATTACTGATTCAGGGATTTATTGCACTGCTTTGTTAGATAATGTAATTAGTCACATCATGTGAAATTCATGTATATAGAACAACTATGCTGGGTACTGGTCCTTTATTTAAACTACTCTAAATTCTGGCATAGGCTTAAAAAAACAATTATTTAAATTTGTAATGCATAGTGTTTGGTCATGGGGGTTTCTTTCCGCTATTTAAATTGTAGAACTAGAAAATATCTTTCTTACATGTCTTAGACTAAAGAAATATAATAAAAAATATTTCAAAATGGTAATGGTAGTAACTCTATCAAATTTATCACTAAAAAAATCCTCATTTATTTTTTAAGCAGAATCTTTTGGTTGTTCCTGTGTCCAGAAGTTTCAGAGAGCTGATTTTTCTTATTTCTAAATTGTATTTTCTTTGTATAGTAAAGTACAATATGCATTGCATGTGAATGTTGCAAGTCACTCTTTTTTCCCCCATTGGTGTAGTACAGTTGTAACAATGGATGAAAGCACCTTTTTATAATTGTACTATTAACAATAGTCCATAGATTATAGGGTTCACTGTTTGTACTGGGCAATTCCATGGATCCAAGTCATTCTGCATTAAGTTATTATTCCCTTAGCATCACTAAAGGTGTGATAAGCTTCCATGCATACATTACAGAAAAACCCATTCAAGGCCCTCCCAGCCACAGGTGTGAGATAAGAATTCTACAGGTGCTGACTCTAACCTATGCAGAGGTGTTTGCCGAGGAGAGCCTCAGCTCAGAGTCTACCCTGAATCCTTTCTCCTCTTAGAGCCATGAACTCATTCTCATGTCTCCCTGCTCAGAGAGGAAATGAGGAAAGCTTTATTGTTGTGGCTGGTGATTACCCAGAGTCAGGATGAGGAACCATCAGTAGGAAAACTGTGGTTGAGCCTTTGAACTCAATAGGAACAAAGTGGAAGATAAAGTATTGGGGGCGCATCTGCCTTGTTGTGTGTGTGTATTTTTTATTATTAAAGAAGTTGTGAGTTTACAAAACAATCATGCATAGCATACAGGATTCCTATACACTACCCTACCACCAACACCTTGCATTGTTGTGGAACATTTATTACAGTTGGTAAAAGAACATCTAAATATTACTACTAACTATAGTCCATAGCTTCCATTAGGTGTATTTTTCCCATAAACCACCCTATTGTTAACACCATGTATTAGTATTGTACATTTCTTATAATTCATGTAAGAATGTTCTTATGTTTGTGCTGTTAACCACAATCTGTCATCCACCACAGGATTCACTATGTTATACAGTCCCATGCCTTGTACAGTCCATCCAAAGTGTGTACTCATCGGCTCTCAGTTTCATCACACAGTTGTGTTGTCACCACCTCAGTCAATTTTAGAATATTTTCATTACTCCAGAAAGAAAAATCCCATACCCTCTATTGTTGACCTCTAGCATTAACATGGTACCTTTATTGCCATTGATACAAAAAAAAATTACAATATTACTGGTAACTGTATTCAAGTTACATTAGTTGCATTTTTCCATATTTTTAACACCTTGAAATAGTGACGTACATTTGTTCTAGTTCATAGAAGAACATTCTTGTATTTGTACTATTATTCACAAACCTCATCCTTCCCAAGCTCACTATGTTATGCAATCCCAAGGTTATCCTCTGCTTTCCTTCTATTGACCTCTATGTCCCTAACCTACTCCTTTCAGCCACATTCATACTTATAAATCACTGTTGTTAGTTATTTTCACTATAATGTCTTGCCATCAACTCTGTCCATTTCCTAACATTTATAATCAACCTTATTTAAAAATTCTGCATACATTAATCATCAGCTCCCCCTTCTCAACCCTCATTCTATCCCCTAGTTACCTATACTCTAGATTTTAGCTCCATGAGTTTACTCACCATATTTAGTTCATATTAGTGAGACCGTACAATATTTATCCTTTTGTGTCTGGCTTATTTCATTCAACATAATGTCCTCAAGGTTCATCCATGTTGTCATATGTGTCCCAATTTCATTTCTTCTTACAGCTGAATAGTATTCCATTGTATGTATGTACCACATTCTGTTTAACTATTCATCAGTTGATGGACACTTGGGTTGTTTCCATTTTTTGGCAATTATGAATAATGTTGCTATGAACATCTGTGTGCAAATGTCAGTTTGCGTCCTTGTTTTCAGTTCTGCTGAATATATTCCTAGTAGTGGAAATGCAGATCATATGGCAATTCTGTATTTAACTTCCTGAGGAACCCCCAAACAGTCTTCCGTAGAGGCTGTACCGTCTACATTCCCACCAACAGTGAAGTCCTCTCCAGAACTTGTTTTCTGTTTTTTTAACCATGGCCATTCTGTAAGGTGTGACCTGATATCTCCTACAGTTTTGATTTGCATTTTCCTAATAGCCAGTGATGTTGAATATCTTTTCATGTGCTTTTTGGTCATTTGTATTTCCTCTTTGGAAGAGTGTCTGCTTAAGTCTTTTGCCCATTTTTAAATTGGGTTTGCTTGTCTTTTTATCATTGAGTTGTATGATCTCTTTAACATGGAAATCAAACCCTTACCGGATATGTGGTTTCCAAATATTTTCTCCTATTGAGTATGCCGCCTTTTCACCTTCTTGACAAAGTTATTTAAAGCACAGAAGTGTTTAATTTTGAGAAGATCCCATTTATCTGTTTTTTCTTTTGTTGCTACCTTGTTTTTTTTCAAAGGCAAGTGGAGTACTCTTTCCAATGCACAAATCATCTACTGAAGCAATGATGGTTTTTTATTTGTTTTGTTTCTAAATAGAAAAATATTGTTCACCGGTTTATTTTCCCAAATGAGCAATAGGCTATTTACAAATAGGCAGATCTCCAATGACATTTATTAAAACAGCAATCCTATCATTGTTTGAAATCTAAATGAAAAAAAAAAAAATTTCATTAAGGCACATTTGATATGTGAGTTTAAAACAAACTTTCTGATTTAATGACAGATTCATTTTACTTTTGTCCCCACAAACACATGAGCACCAAAATTGTCAAAAAATACTTAATATTTAGTAAAACAGTAAGGAATGTAAAAATTAAGGAGAGGGGGGAGCATTTTCAAAAGGAAATCTTTGGAGACCAGTTGACTGCAAATGAAACATATTAAACAGTGAGTGCACACTCCTGATGTACATAAATACTAATAACTAACAGGTGCTCCAGAAAAGGCAAGGCTCGAAAAGATGGATATTAAGTAAATTAAAAGTACTTTAGATACAAAGGAGAAAACAAAACAGTAATTAAGGAATGAAATAACCATCTCCAGCGATGATGGTTTTATTTAACCTAGTTTCTCTTTATGAGACAGCCTTGATCTGCTGAGACTATGCAAGTTTTCTAAACATTTTATGACTGTCACTGACTTAAAAGTTTTCTTTTACTAGAGTAATGAGATGTATCATTTACATTTTGAAAGCATGAAAGCCTTCTACATAAGAATTCTGAGTCAACTCTTTAGCAGAGAACAGGTACAACATCTCTGAGTAATCTTTGGCAATATGCTGCAATTCCCAATCATGTTTGAAAAAAATGTTTTGGAACACTTATTATAGCAATAAAATGGGGGGAAAGGAGGAAGAAAATTATTTGTCCCATCCCCACAGCCACCCATATTAATAGCTTCTACCTTTTATTGTGAGTGAAAGACAAGAATTGAAAGAAAAGCCTGAGGAGATTTTTTATTTTGTTATATCTTGTCCTTAAAAGCATTAAATACTGTGTCATTTAAACCATATTAATGTGTAGTAAATATAAGAAGAGATCAACCCATTTTTAAAAACAAAGAAGGTTGGGGTTTGAATTAGTTCAGTTTTCTGTGACAATTAATTACATTTGGCTAAACTAATAAACTAATCACTAAACATTAAGGGCATTGCTTCCAAAGAAAAATGGCAAACTCGGTGCCAGTCGGAAGAGAGGTATCTGTCTGATTTTTATCCCTAAGACAGCTTGCTTTTTTCTGGTTCTTTTTTTTTTTTTTTTCTTTTCAAAAATACGCCATACAGAAAAATTAAGCAGAAAATACATAGTGTTGATATAGACTCTTTCCTACTGCACACAATTTCCCTATTATTAACTTCTTCATTTAATATGGTATATTTGTTACAATTGACTGACCAATATTGATATATTTGTATTAAACAAAGTCTATACTTACCTTAAAAAAATATATGCCAAGGCAGAAGAGAACTTGTCAAGAACTTTCAAAGGGGTGTTTGCCCAAAGCAGCAATTTGGTATCTCCCCAAAACCCCCTCTATTTTTTATTAATATTGTGTGGCGTAAGAACCAGACTGAATCCCGCTAATAACAGGCAAGCTATCCCCTTCCAGAATGAATGCTTTAGGCTTACTGCTGAGCACGCCACAGCCAAGGAGGGCTTCTTAGGGAGCAATAGGGATGACCATCCTAATGCTAGTATTACATGCTCTTTTCAAAACCCAGCAATACACGCTACCATGGTAGGCATTAAGCTTACTTTCATCACCACGGCTTCCCTTGCTCTTACCTTTTGGTTATGTTGTAAGGGAATAGCTAACTGCAGTTTGGGAGCATGGCTCCATTGATAAAATATTTATGACTGAAGCAGGCAGCCCTTAAAAGTAAAGTTCAGAGGATGGTCTTTGTTCAAGTAGAAGAGTTTCCCCAACCTATTTTTTCTTTCTTTATGAAATGAGAACTTATAGGTTAAAGGAACCTACTGCTATTATATAATCATTGAAATTTTCAAACAATTCCCTCCCAAAAAAAGACCAGCATTCCTGAATTAAATCTTCATTTTACCCTTACCAGAATAATGTAAAGAATGAAGAAGGATGGTAATTGTTTTAATTCATACATATCAACTTAGTGTTGGTTATATATTATGAATTCATTTTTTATTGTATCACTATCATTACTGCCCCCTAAAGGAAAGTTGTTTGTCCTTATAGGCTAGTGAGAAATTGGTTAGACTTGCTTTAAAATTTCATACAACCCCTTTTAGTTAAAAGCACTATATCCATTAATATCCCAAAGAACAAAGTATTCTTCCTAATTTTGCTTATGAAAGTAATGCCTTCTGATATATATTAAAATATGGGCTAGTCCCACTTTTCCTGAAAAAAAACAAAAACAAAAAATAAGAGTATGTTTAAAAACAAAATTTTTATTTACAATTACTTAAAATGAATGCTTATAGAAAAGAATTATCTTTCCTTTCAGAACACACATTATCATAATTATATTACTCCTTAATCCTATCAATAGAATATAAATAGTATCAGCTATTCATAGGTAAAAAGCACATATGTGTTTTAAATAAACCAAACTCCATAAAATCTGAAAGTAGCCTAAATTTAGGAGTCTAAGTAGTAGAAATATTTTACTTTTATCAAAAGTACAGAATAAAATCTGATTTTAATTTTTCATTCCTCCTTTCATATGTTTATTCTCTGCTTATTAATTTGAGGAATTGGGAGGGGGAAATGTGGTTTAATAGTAATATAAAAATAATCTATCAAAACAAGAGCTGCAACAAATGAAATGATCTTTTATGGACTTTTTTCATTTATAGTATAGAGCTTCCCTGGTAGAAATGGAATTATATAGGAATTTTATGACTTTAATAAAGAAGTATGAAAATCAAATAAAGTCTTAATGGCAAACGAAATATTGATATACTGCTAGTCCCTGGAGCAGCAATTTTTAGAGCAAGCTCAGGACTGGTGTATTGCACTGTGAACTGAAGGGTATAAAAACATGCTGTATTTTAATGACTTTGCCTTTTCCTTTGGTCTTCTGAAGGACTTCATCCTAATCCTGCCAAAAAGTTGTCCTTTGAAATTTATGGCTAAAATCGAGCATAATATATTGTTTCATAGTTCTATCTTATTCAAATGGAAGACTATAAGATTAGAAAACATTTCATTCTTCCTTAAATACCTAAATCTGAGATCAGTCATTACTTTATCCAGTTTTACCTGACTCACATATAAACTTGAAGCCTGCTGATGTTTAAAATGAGAAGTGACAGCAAATATTCAGAGGAAAATAGTTAATATCAGATATTTAATGCCACTCACATGTTTTACTATTATGTGGATGCATCAAAATTTTACTGTTTGTATTCTACTGAATTTCCGCTTAGGGTTTATAAGTAGAGAAAGGATATGACAAAATAATATAACAGAAAAGTTTTATCATGCTTTTTAAAGTCCTACCAGCTTAATCATACAAAGATAAGTTGTTTTGGAGTCCCGTTTACCCAGGAGTTTGGTTGTCCCCTATGTTTCCTAGGGGACAAATTTCCCTCTCCTGATTATCTGAAGCTGGCAGGCCTTTGTCCCAGTCTCCTCCTCTGTAGGTTTTTACACTCCTTTCGTTGTCTCATGCTGCCTTCCTGAAGGGCAAATTCTGGGAGAAGGGTCACCCTGGAGAGGACTTTCCAGCCAAAATAGGGCCAGGAGCATAGACTGGAGTGGATCAGGAAGGGCGCCAAAAACTTCTTTGAGGGCTTCCCGAAGCAGAGCTTTCGTGGCCTGCCCAGCAAATGCATCCATTCAGCTAACTTTCCCCCACAGTCCTGAGGAAGCCCTGCATCTTTAAATCTCTACCGCTGCAGCCCCTGTCCAGGGAGAATTGAAACAATGGCTGCCCTCAGAGCCAGAACCCAGTGATCTGAATTCGTTAATCAAAAGCAGTGATCAGCCTTGCACACCCCTGTTCTTGGGGAAGAGGATTTTTATGTCCCTTTCCGTCAGCAGCATCTAGCCAGGGACTGTACCCCATGGTAGCCTGCAGCAGGGCTGGGGGATGGATGCTGGTAGCTGCATGCAGAGTGAGCAGTTTACAGTTCTTTAACGTAATTTATTAGCCTCTTCCTCCCACTCTTCCCTGGATGCTGTACAGTGTTCTTCTGGACTCTAGAGTTCCAAAATAATTGTTTCACACAGATTCTACCTGTTTAATAGTTGTTTTGGTAGAAGGGCTGGGTCCTGGAGCCCCCTACTCTGCCATTTTTCCCAGAAGCTTTAAAAACAAAATGATATGTTTTTTGAAACATAAAGTTGACAATGACTTAGTTATTTAATTACTCAGTTTTGGGTATCACATTTCAGGTTCATTTAGCAAAATATTTATGTTGCTCTCTATCCCTTCTAAAATTTCATCGTACTTTTCTTGTCGAAAAATAAAAGCATCTCAAAATATTAACTAGAAACTGTTTGGGTTCTGGTATCTTAGAAGTTATAACCCAGTAAAATTATAAAGCAAAGGACAAACTTCAATAGAGATTACTAGTGAATTTTATGTTAGCTACTAGATGACTTATATGTTTTTCATCCCATATCTATATAAAGGCTTATGAATAGATATAAGTATGAGCAGCATATTTTAAGAGGGCCTGAATACTCTTACTTTTGGAGGCCCAATCAAATCAAATGTATTAAATCATATCAAATGTATTAAAATGTGTCTATATCCCCCATTAAATATAATTTTATGTAACTTTAAAGAATTGGATTAAATTTTTAATTGGCTGATTGACATTATAATGTTACATTTTGTAGGCATCAAACACATTTTTATTATCAGTTTTGTTGTTGTTGTTGTTTTCCTGAGCTCATACAAGTAGTAAATGATAAAGCCTGAGCTTAGAATTCTGGTCTCTTAACTTATAAACTAGAGTTTTCCCCCAAAAAAAGATGGGAAAAATGTTTCCCCATCTTGAAAGAACTTCTGGAGGCCAGTCCTCTTTTTAAATTCAAGTTGGAATGCCTTTTGCTAAAATAACCACAACAGGACACACAAAACACTCTAAAAGCAATAACGAATATTTCCTTTCTGTATTCTTTTTTTAGATTGTGGTTTGAATGTTCATAAACAGTGTTCCAAGATGGTCCCAAATGACTGTAAGCCAGACTTGAAACATGTCAAGAAGGTGTACAGCTGTGACCTTACAACGCTGGTGAAAGCACATATCACTAAGCGGCCGATGGTGGTAGACATGTGCATCAGGGAAATTGAATCTAGAGGTGATTTCCAGCGCGGTTTAGAGTAGTCTTAATTTACTATGAATATGAGTCCTCAAACCTTTCAGAGCACCTCATTACACAACACAGGTTGTCTTCTTTAATTTTGGTGGGAATGGTTTTCAGATGTCAAATGATCTGACAGTCTGAAATAAATTAATTTAGCAAGTAAACAGTTTGATTTCAAGTTACATTTAACCAATTATAAAAAGTATATTTAAAATATATATTTATAGACAGTGCTTCCAGTCTGCAAAAGCTACATTTAGAGACCAATTCATTTTTTGGTTTTCATCTTTTTCTTAAGGCTAAAAAGCAAAGGTGTAAATATTCTATTAAAACTGTCCAAGGCCCAAAACCCAAGCTGCACCCTAATTATTCTTTCTCACCTGGGAAAAACTGCTACAGGCCTGTGAATATAGTTTATCTTAGCTTTCTGTTATGTAAAAGAATTTGTGGTATAATTGGGGTGATAAATTATTTCCCTTAAGACATCACATATTTGATCTGATTAGACAAAATAATGAGCCAAATTTAAAATGTTCAGATGGCAGTAAGTCCGACTTAACGAACTGTGAGTGAAAGGGTTTTATTTTAGGAGAAATGTGTGACAATGTTTCTAAACGTGTGTACTTGATCATTCTTTCTGGCACATTACCTCCCCAGCCTAAAGTATGGGAAGAAGTTAAAATTTGGGTGGGAGGGGGGGAAGCAAAATTCCAAAGACACTTCCCATGTATTTCCTTTACAGGTCTTAATTCTGAAGGACTATACCGAGTGTCAGGATTTAGTGACCTAATTGAAGATGTCAAGATGGCTTTTGACAGAGGTATGTTCTTCAGTATGTCCATTAACTTAGGACAATAATTTTCTTTGCCAGAAAGGCACTATTTCTTATGGGGTTTTTTGCATTATTTTTCTAAATCATTGATGATTACTATACCAAATAAAGACTGGGGGTGGGGGTGGGGAATGGGTATAGCTCAGTGGTTTGAGTGCCTGCTTCCCATTTACGAGGTTCCTGGTTCGATTCCCAGAACCTCCTTAAAAAAAAACGACTCAGGTACTTAGCTTTTAATTTTGTGTTATTTTTTATTAGTTTAAGTATTAAACTGTCAAATTTCAGGGTGAGAAAGAAGTATAAAATTTAACATTATCAATATTTGAGTATCAAAGGCTGTCCGTGTTCACCAAAATACATAAAGAGCATTCAATTTACCAAAAACCATAGAGAAAAATAGCAGTTATTAAAATCTCATATTTTCCTGACTTGAGTTGCCCTCCCCCAGCTTGGCCTGTCATTCGGGTTCCATGCACAGCCTCACCATCTTTGACTGAGCTGAGACCCCAGTCCTAGCTCTTGGGGGTAGGGGGTCAGGAAGCCTGAGAAGAGCTGAGGGCACAGGATCCACCCCACTGTAGGAGGAGGGGACCAGCACGAGAAAAGCTCCAGCAGAGCTTATTCTCTTTACTAACACTTGAATTAAGATCTGTTTTCATGGTCCTCCAGTTTGTCTTTGCTTAAAGTCCTGGAATAAGCTGGTACCAAAGAGGAGCAGTAGCCTTGGATATAGAAAATGAAAACGGAGTAAGAGTGAGGGAAAAAAGTAATAAACTTTCCAAGAGACTTTTTCATTTTCAAGTATTTATTTCTAGCTCCCATCACGCTGTCCCCCACCCCGCCCCGCCCTGCATTCGCAAATCCCTCATAGGCAACAGAGCAGAGGCAGGAGACAAAAAGAAATTAAATATGAGGAAATCTAGGCCAGCCCACAGAAAGTAAGGCGAAGTAGTGGTGGTGGTGGTCCAAATAAGCATCAAGGAGAACAATCCTGAATCCATGACAAATTAAATGTTAAGAGGCATCTCTTTCCTTCCCAGCCTCTGGCCATGTATTCTCAGAAATAAGCCAACCCTGAAAAAGAACTGAATGTTTTCCATGGGCCCCAGAAAGCAAATAAAAGGCAGTTTCCTCGGAGTAAAAACGTGAGACAGCCTTTTAGTGCTAACACCAAATACAGATTTGACAATTCATGAGGAGCTTACCTCGGCTGCATAGAGCCACATCCTTGGGAGCAAGTCTTTAACCCCACCCTCCAAGGATGTGTACCTGCAGCGTCTTTAGGAGCCATAGGAATGATGAAGTAATTGAAACAAGGGTGTAGAAGAAACCAGTGACGCAGATAATTTAAATCAATTTTTTGCGTAAGTGCTGCCTCAAATCCATGAGTGTTCAAAGGAATAGGGCTATCAAATGAAGGGAACAAATTAAATTTTAAGTAGTTAAGGTTGATCACTTTTGGGAGGCTTAAACTTCAAATAATGAGCTCTAGGAAAAAGGAAGACAGGATCCATAGAATGCTGGAATGAGCTTATTTAATTCAAGTGTCAAAGTAAAAATACAGGATTTGGAAAATCTTGCCTAGCTTAGGAGATAGTCACTGAATGGAAAACTACTCCAGGGTCAGCAGATGCCATTATAGCTTTGCTACATTTTATCTTCTGGTAGAATAGCAAATATATAGGAGCCACTGCAGAGATCCATGGGAAGGTCAAAGCAAATAAAATCCCAGAAGAGCCCCAATATTGCTGAAGAGTCAAGAGCCACAAGTGATGAAACAACGAGAGAACAAAGATGTTAGACTATACTGATATTTTATGGTCCTAGTTAGAATTTAGTTTCTGGATGTAAAATTCCATAATGTGTTGTTTAATTATTTTAAAATAGATTGAAGGAAATAAAATTCTCATTAAAGAAAGCAGGTTTCAAAAGAATCAGTTAAATAATAATATTAAATAATATTAAGTCCCAGAGTATCATCTTTTAGTCTGCCTAGCTTTTGTAAACCTGTAGAGTCATTAATTCAAAAATATTTATTAAGCAGCTACTCTGTGCCAGAGTTCTTTACTTTAAATATAGCACTTAACCATGTGTACTTGGTCCTTGCCCTCATGGAAGGTTCACAATATGTAATCACACAATGGTTATTTAATTTATACTTTAATAAATATCATAAAGGAAAATAACAATAACTGGGGAACTTAACTAGTCTGAGCAGGGGAGATGCTGGAGATCCTAAGAGGCATCCCTGAAGAAGAAATAGCTAAGCTAAATCTTAAAGGATTCATAGAAGTTGGCTGTGTATAGCTTGAGTAGCAGAGAAACAGGATATGTAAAGGCCCTGGCAATGAAAGAGTTTGTGCAAAGGCCCTGATGCAGACCCTGGCAAGGCAGACAGGTACTGTAGCTTAGTAAGTGAAGGAAGAGTGGACTGATATAATGAATACATCTTACCACTGAAAG
This sequence comes from Cabassous unicinctus, assembly GCA_029593785.1. Taxonomy (NCBI): domain Eukaryota; kingdom Metazoa; phylum Chordata; class Mammalia; order Cingulata; family Chlamyphoridae; genus Cabassous; species Cabassous unicinctus. The sequence goes on along the minus strand of JAQZBX010041829.1, from coordinate 8,832 downwards.
AATTATCTGAATGGCAGCAGGTAACCAGTTTAAAATTAACTGAACTATACTGATGGGGATTTACTTTACCAAACAAAAATTGGACATATAGCCTATATTAGGACAGGATATGTGAAATCTGGAGTCTCCTAGAAAAATGACTAACAAGTATTAGAAACAGGAGCCATGTGGCCAAAGAGAAGGAAACTTATTCTTTCTGTTTCCTGAGTAAAACTTTTGATAGAGTTGATATTTGCGATTGTCATTTTTCTACCTTCCTTATTGCTCGCCCATTCCCTTTTCTCCAGTTCCTTAGACACCACCACCACCACCCCAGCATCTACATGCTTCACTGAGGTCCCTTATTGAAACAATCTACTTCGCCTTTTCCTTCCAGAAAGCCCTCTATCCCAACTTGTACTGCCACTGCATCTGATTTCAACCCAAGTGTGAAAGACAAACCCTGATGATCTAATTCACACTTGAAGGAGGTGTGTGTCTTGATAGGTGGAGGTATTTGAATTTTAAAAGAGGCTGCTTTTTAATCCATAAAAATCTTTTATAAGCCAAATGAAAGAAAAGAAATCTAACCATAGGATCTAGCTCAGAGTAGACACTAATTAAATCTTTAGTAGATGAAAATGCAGATATTTCAACAATGTAGAGTACTAAATGCAAAGGGATAAAGAAGGGGCCACTCTGAAGGAAAGCCAGCTTTGCTAGAAAGTTTCAGGGGCACATCTCTAAAATACTCCTCCATGTTATAATTTCATCTCTTCTTGTCATTTCAATACTCTAAACTTTTGTTTTGTTACTTCTTTCTACCTCTCTTACCCCAGGTCTCAGCAAGGCCCAAATGTTATATGTAGGAGCCTAGGGTGACAAAAGGCAGCCTTTTGTGCTATGGATCTTTTGTAAATTGCAGTTTTGTTAGTTGTCACATTCTCTATGTTTACTTTAAAAAAAAAAAAGCAAGCCTGTATGGTTCCCTGGGACTTCTCAAGTAGCAGTAAAATCGAGAGATATTTCTATTGACCTTACTCCTTCCCCCTCTTATAATTAAGCTTGGAAAAGTCAGTAACTTCAGAATAGATACTTTGAAAAAATAGATTTTGCTATTTCAGTGAAAATTTATCATTAATATATATTATTTAGCACCCTGAATTTGTGTTAAAAAGCAAAACAATGCTAATTTTAAAAAACTGTATTCACAAATATGTCATTTTTTTTAAACAGTGCTCTGGGTCCAGTTATTTACTTTTCTTTCTTTTTAACACTGAAAGATGGTGAAAAAGCAGATATTTCTGTGAACATGTATGAAGATATCAACATTATTACGGGTGCACTTAAACTGTACTTCAGGGATTTGCCGATTCCACTCATCACATATGACGCCTACCCTAAGTTTATAGAGTCTGCCAGTAAGTATGGCCGCACACACACCAGACAGCCTAGAGACTGCCTCCTCCTGGTAACCACTTTCCTGTTTTCCCTCCTCGGTATCTTGAAGCATTTTATGAAATATTCCCCCTTTGCCTCTCTCCATGGTCAATGTACTCAAACAAATTTTGCACTCTTCTCTAACATGGGTTTTATGATTTGTACTATCAGAAGGTTTTTTTTTTATAATGAACTACACTTCATTTTCCAAACTGAGACTTACACCAGTGCTTCTGAGATATGGACCAAAATGCTTTTGTAAATAAAATAAAAATGAAATTACTAGAAAAATAAAATGAAAACAAAAACATACAAAACACAAAACCAATTTTTGTTATTTAGATTGAACAAACAAAAATTACTCTGTCATCTTTCTATAAAAGTTTTTAATTTCTTACTCTCAACTTCAGTAATTATTCTGCATCCAACCATTAACAAACAGTTGGCATGCTGGCATGGGTTTGAGGATCACACTTTAAGAAGCACTGATTTAGATCAAAAAGTTACCTTTTAAATTCTAGTTGAGATGAAAACGAGAAGAGGCAAAGGCTCATTTGCCAAATTTTATGTATGCTATAAAAATTATACCTGTAATTCACACTTCCTTTTTTTAAAGGAGGGAATTCTTAACAGATTTTAAGTGTTGGCATTACTCTTTTTTAGAAAAGATAGATTATTTCTGTCATTTTGCCTTTCTCATTTTAAAACCATATGTTGCCTTGATCTTTAAATAATAATATCGCTTCCTTAGTAACACTAATTTGCTTTTTGATTTTGAAATTTCATGAAGTGCAAACTTTCTTTGTTCTGATTTTGAGTTTCCCCTTCAGAATTTTGTTGAGAATTTTTGTGGTTAGTTCCATGTAGCCCTGATTTCTTGCCAGTCAGCTCAAGCTCCCATGTAGAGTACAGCCGTGAGAATGACCCTGATTTTTTTACAGTGTTGTGTAGAAAGCTTGAAAGACTCTAGGTTCCTACTGTAGGAATGTATGTCCTCTCATCTTGGGACTAGGTCAGGGCTGATCTTGGAAATTGAGGGAGTTTACATGTTCTTGTTTTATGGGGCAAAGGTCTACTCCACAGAGAGGTAACTAGTCTGCTTTGATCCCCAGGACAATGCTGAGAGATGGACGGGATAGTCATTCCTATCCCCATATTGCTTGGGAGTAAAGCTGAAACCTAGGTTCTATGCCTAAGTTAAGAACACACAATGATCACAGGATGGAACAGGGATTCAGACCCAGGCTCTGAAAGCTACACAACCACCTTGTCTGGTTAAAAGTAAAATCCAAGCCTTTATTGTTAGATTAGAAGGAAGGCCTTTTACCTCACACTCCCAAATTACCTCACCTTTCCCCACACTTACCCTATTTTGATGAAGAAAATCTCCCCTTTTTATTATCCTCATTCCCCTTCCAAGCCATTTGTCATTGTTCTGGGGTTTGTGTCTGGGGAGCCCTTGAAACCACGTCATAAGAAACTTTCCTAAATCAAGGTAGAAATTCCTCCTCCTTATGATTTCACCTATTTTGATGTGTAATTTCTGCCACACCAAAAACCCTGGCATAATCCTTTTTCATGATATAAACATTGATTGTACATGTTTGGTATTCATATAATTGTTTGTGGAAGACTGTATCCTCATACATGACTTTTCTAACAATCAAGTCTTCTTCATTCTTTAGAATAGTATAGCTACAGCCATTCTCTTAAAAAGCCAAGATAAGGATGATGAGAGAAGCTAATATTTATAGACTCTATATGAGGTACCAGGACTCATGCTAGGTATGTTGCATCTGTGATAGCATGTTAGAAAAAAGAGACATTATAGGGTATAAGTAGATTGTCCAAGGTCATATCACTAGAGGAGGTTCAAACCCACATCTGTCTAACTTCAAAGCTCTTGCTCTCTCCACTGTGTCACACTGCCTGGTTCACCTGATGGGAGGGAACAGAAGACTTACACAGAGGAGAAAAAGGGTCAGGGAGGTACCCCTTCCAAATGAAGAATGAGGTTAAATGACCCCTCCTGATGCAATTGCTCTTAAACTTTTTTCTCTCTCAGTCCCTAAAAGAATTTAGGTCATGTTCTTAAAGGTCTCAGAGGCCCTGGCGTTCATTACCATCCTTGCCAACAAAAAATCAGAGTGCATCTTAAAACTTTCTCCTGCAAAAGCTGTTCTGAGTTCAGCTGTTGCAGCACCCCCCACCTTGGAGAACCTGCAGCTTGAAATCTTGAAGGGATTTGCTGCAGGAAATGAAAAAGGGATGCAGAGAGTGGAGGAGGTCAGGTCATCCCACCTAAAGACCTCAAGATCTTCATAATCCTCTGGAAACTCCCTCAGGAGCTCACCTTGCAGTCTTGATTTACCTACCCATTCTTCCTTGCCTCCCTCTCTCCACTCCTTAAGAAATTGCTGCCCTAGAATAGAGTGACCTAGAAGACAGGTGCTTTTCACACGGCCTGATGAATAACCCAGCGCTCACAGATGCTTCCCAACTTAATAAAAATGACACTACCAGAGATGATCTCCTAATAGTATTCAGTGTAGGAAATCTTCCCCTGGCCAGGGAGCCTGAAAGCTCTTTTCCCAGAAGAACTTAGAAAGACTACCTGACTCAGCTGGTGTGTGACTTTGAGTCAGTCAGATAAACTCTAGCAAACAATCCCAGGGTTTTTTGCCCCAAGCAAGTTCACATTTTCTGAAGAGGAGAGAAGTCTGGGAATGAGACTTGCCACTGATTTGCCCCTTTTGTTTAGCTAAATCTTATTTCTTCTTGTGTTTGAGTTTCTTTATAAAGAATTAACAGTACACCTTTTAAAAGAGCTTTTAATAAGATCTTGATACAGTTTCATCGTGCTTATTTCCTACCCCAACAATGCCCAGACTCTCCAAATCCTTCCATGTCCTCCTCAAATGCCATCGCTTCTTCTCTGGACCGCTCATCCAAAAACAATCTTTCTCCTCTCTATTCCCATTGCACTTCACCCCGACCTCTTTCACAGCCTCTCCTTCAGGCTGGAAGGTTTATTCACATCTTGTCCTCCCTACTAGACTGTAAGCCCCTTAAAGGCGGGCGTTCTCTCATGTTTGTTCCCCCCGGGGCTTGTGATGGTCCCTCACTTTCATAATAGGTGCTCAATATGTATGTGTTAAATGAGTAAACTGAGAATTTTATGTTGAGAACAATAGAATCTTAGAGTTTTCCAATACTCTAAGGGGTCATGTAGCTACACTTCCTTCTATAACATGTTTTTCTTGAAATACCCAGCAACCATTGCTTCCATCTGCAACCAGTCTACTGGCAGACAGCTGTAAGGGGATAAAGCCTACTTGGGTACAACAGAAATGTGCCTGCTGTTAACTCCTTCCCATTGACAATGTACTTGGTATCACCTTCTTCCACATGCAAGACTTTCATATATTTGAAGACAGTTGATAAGATCATCCCTCTCCCTAATGCCTCTTCTGATGTGATTGTCAGTTCCTCCATCATCGTTTTGGATACCTTCTGTTTTGTCTATCTCCCTCTTAAATTATCCTGTGGTCTTCTTAGGGCTGAAGATTTGTGTTCTCTGAAAAATTAGTAATGGGTAATACTTACCTCTGTAAATGGAAGAAAAGGAGAAGTGACATCCAGGGAAGATTCTCTCTCTCACTTCTGATAGCAGTCTATTCATTTCTATCTTCAAACGTCTCCCTGAACACCAGATGAATCCACAACCAGCCTTTTCATTTGGCTGTCTGTTAGACATCTCAAGCAGGACTCCTGATCTTCCCGCCAAGACTCTTTCACCCACAATCTTTCCCATCTCAGTTCATGTAGACTCCATCCTTCCAGTCGCCTAAGCCCAAATTGTGGTTCATTCTTGATTCCTCTTTTCTTACAACTCTCATCACATTCACTGCTACTACCTGGTCTAAACTTCTGTCATTCCTCATGTGGATTTTTGTAATAATTACTGGAAAGGTCTTTCTGCTTTTATTCTTGCCCTTCTATAGTCTGTTTTCAGCATGGCAGCCAGAGAAGAGATACTGTGAAAAATGTTTGTCAGCTCATGACAGTCCTTTGCTCAAAACCTCCCCATTTCTCTCGGTGTAAACACAAAACCCTTAGACTAGCCTTCAGTGCCTGACACAGTGGAGTACCCAGTTCCCTTTCTGACATCATCTCCTACTCTCCTCTTTGCTCACTCTTCTCCAGCCACACTTGGCTCCTCCCTTTTCCTCAACCATTTCAGGCCTATTCTCGCCTCACGGTCTTTGCATGGCTATTCCTCGCCTGTAACCAGCTTCCCCCAGATCTCCACCTGACTCATTTCCCTCACTTTGTTTGCTCAAAACCTTTTCACGGAGGCCTATCCCGACCACCCAACTTAAAATTGCAACCCCCCCCCCCAAAAAAAAAAAATAAGAAAAATTTCAAACCCCAGCACTTTCAATGTTTCTTATCCTGTAGTTTTTCCCATAACATATGCCTCATTCTAATATATGATTTGCTTTTTTAAAAAATCATACTCATTGCTTATTGTCTGTCACCCTCTGTATTAGTTTCCTAGGGCTGCAATAACAAAGTACTACAAATTGAGTGGCTAAAAATCACACATTTGTTCTCTTAAAGTTTTAGAGGCTAGAAATCCCAAACAAGTGTCTGCAAGGTTGGTTCTTTCTGGGGGCTCTGAGGAAGAATCTGTTCTATGCTCTCTCTGAGCTTCTGGTGGTTGCCAGAAATCCTCATCATTCCTTGACTTGTTAGGTGCATTGTTCCAGTCTCTGCCTCCATCGTCACATGACCTTCTCCCTGTGTGTCTCTTCTTACAAGGACACCAGTGATAATGCATTTAGGGCACACCCTAATCCAGTATGACCCAGCTTAAAGTGAGTACACCTGCAAAGACCTATTTCCAGATGAGGTACCAGGAGTTAGGACTTGAACATATCTTTCAGGGGGATGTGATTCAACCCTGTACACTGTCCAATAGAAGGTAAGCTCCCCAAGAGCAAGGAATTTTGTTTGCTTGTCTACCAACACTATTTTTAATTTCACACTATCTCAGGTTCTCCCTACAAAGATTAATTGTGAAAGTTAAGGGGAAACTAAATTACTCTTTTTGCAATTTCTAGAATAGTATAGTTTCAAATAGTAAATGGAATTCTAGCAATCGAATGATTGAATTTCAGTATCTGAGATGACATTACTGTGTCATGAATCGGCAGTCTTTAATGGCCCCAAGGTCCAAAGACCATGAATTATTTATCATGGCAAAAGACAAAAAATGCATTGTTTACTGCAAAGAAATGAACCAGGAATGTGAGGAAGCTTTGAAGAGAAATTGTATAATAGTCAACATTTCTCTGAATTAAAAAGTTACAGGCATTGCTTATTTTCTGAAATTTATCTTAAATCCTTTTATCTCTGTGTGTTTTGCAAATACTAGAAACTTTCACAGTCATCTTGGGCCAGTGTTGGCCTGACTCCAACATATTGATTTGGTTTGTTTTATAAATATAAGTTAGAAAGACCAGGGTTCTTGGCTTAGTGCCTTAAATGCTACATTCTGGTCAGATGTAGCCTTCAAGCATTTCAAGACTACTGTCCTGATCAGGGCTCAGCAATATGGGATCCTGTTGCAATTGCCCTAAAACCTAACATTTAAAGGCACCCGTCTTCTTGACATTTGGGTGAAAATAGGAATGTGATAAGATGTGCTGCTCTTTTTGAGAGCACAGAATTCCAAAGACATCTGTTGTTTCTGATTATGGCTACTATTGATGAATTGAATGTCATCTGTTACCTCAAAGGAATGTGGCTGGCTTTTTAGCCAATACATCAGAACTAAAATATCCAGACAAAGATGATCCCCTTCAGAGTTTCCACCTTTGGAAGAGTCATGCTTATGTCAGGGATCCTGTTATTCAAAAAACATTTAGAATTTTCTTCAAAGTCTGCAGTTCATTCTTATAAATATCTTAAGGAGTAGAAAATTTTTGTACTTTGAGGGTAAATTTGATTTCTTTTTAAGTCAGCCAAAGTAAGTAAAAGCTAAATCCAGTGACCACGTAGAGTAAATGCAGGATGATACATTTCTTGGTTTAAAAAGGAAAAAGCATAAATGTCAAATAATACATCTTTGGGGTGATGGGGAAGGGGTGACATGGCTTGTACACCATCACTAAAAGGGGATTTTCAAAATACTTTGAACAGTGCAGCATCACTAGAATAAGTCATTTTCTAAGGTGATCTCATTTGGGTATAGAAATTTCAATCCGGGTCTACATAAGAGTCTGGATTTTGTATAGTTACACTTTATATATCTAATGTCCAATTTCCAAAGTTACCAGACTCCAAAACACTGCAAACAATACTGGGTGCTATCCCCAAAAGTCCAAGTGAACAGTACTGCCAGACTGAAACTAAGAACATTTAGAAATATGGCCCCTTGAGGCTTAAAATTATTTTCCAAAGCGGTGAACATGGATCTGTAACATCGTATTTCTTACCAGTTTTAGAAAATCACCACCAGAGTAGAATTAAATGAACCATTTGTATAAGTAATCTGTTAAAGTTTTTTTCTCTTTGGTATTCAACTTGCTATTTCAGAAATTATGGACCCCGATGAGCAATTGGAAACCCTTCATGAAGCACTAAAACTACTGCCGCCTGCTCACTGCGAAACTCTTCGGTACCTCATGGCGCACCTCAAGAGGCAAGTTATAGACTTTGAATCTTAAACTTGTGTTGCATCCAAATTTTAAGAATAAAATGAAACAAAAGGTGAAAGAAAGTACAAATGATTTGTTGAATGAATGAATAAATAAATGCATAGCTATATTGTCTTCCTGTGTGAAATTGCACTAGTTGAGAAGGAATGCTAAAAATATTCTGCCCTACAATACTGAATGCCGACCTGATTCTGATGTAAATATATTTACATTTCCAGTGTATGTTTGCAGATATGCTAGAAATACCAATATTCTGCCATGACATGCATTAATTTTTGTGGAAATTATTGCATAATAAAGCAAGAACAAAGCAACTTGCAAGAAGACAGTTTTCCTATTCTTGCTCCAAATTAGGCACTTTAAACTTCACGATGGAATTTTAGATTATTTTTGCCATTGCTGTCAACTGGCGTAAAAAGCAGTAGAAAGGAAGGAATGAAAAATAAAATAATACTTCAGTTAGTTCTTATAATGTTTTAATGTGATTGATAGTGACATAGCTTTATTTCCCTGCTCAGTTTCCTTGGACCCCTACCAGTTGAAGAAAAGTTTTCAAAATTGTATGACTAAGGCTTAGTAGTTTTAGTGGCCTCAAAATTATATGACCATGGTATGCTTGGTAGTGGTTGAAATGGGACAGTTTATGTTATATGTATGTTTGCACAATTAAAAAAAAAAAAAGAGCAAG
>JAQZBX010041828.1:0-22207 GCA_029593785.1 Cabassous unicinctus | reverse complement strand
CTATAAACGAAAATGAGTCACAAATGTAATGCAATTCTTAAAAATGTAACATGATAAAATGGAAATATTAAAAGTTATATGACTTTCAGCATTAATCAGATTCTTATTTTATCTATCACACTCCTAAAAAGATCCAAAGATGAATCTGAAATGTGAATGAGGGGTTTAAAATTAGGATCAGTGGAGAAATGTTAATGGTATTGAAACTCAGAACTAGAAGAAAGAAGGAAGTTTCTGATCTAATTGCTAAATTCAATTTAATGAGTTAAAAACTGCTAGAAAGTATTCACTCTGCCATGAAAGAAAAAAACAAGAGCAAACTAAGGGACAGAGATTGTGTTTACAGTAACATATAAGATATTACTGAATCGTGTTCCTAGCTCACAGTGATTCTCTCTCTATCCCCATGTTTCTATGGAGAAATTCTTGGGAACTATGTTTATTCAACTTGAAACTGCCTCCCCTTTGAAATAATTGGGCTCTGACCACAGGATGGATTAGTAAAGAAAAAGGTAACTCAGCTCTTCCTAGATATTTTATTTGTAAACTTAGGAACTAGCAAAGGCTGTGTTTTTTCATCATGAGGACAGGAAAAAGAGAGAAAGCTATTTTACAGAGGGACAAAATGAGAAAGAATGAAGCAGACTTATAGAAAGGCATAAATTTTTTAAAAATTGAGAGACAGGGCCTGATGGTGTTCTAGATTCAGTCCATTTTTGAGTCCCTGTTACATCGCTACTATTGGGTTTTATAAGACATCCCTGCATCCTCAGATAAATTTCTTTTTTAGTTTGTATTAGTTCAAATGAATGTCTGTCATTGTAATCAAGAGAGTTCTTACTAATCCAGTGAAGAACCTTTTAATTATGAGCGAGAGAAAGTTCTATAATATACTAGTAATGTGAGGATAGAGTCATTTTTGGGTGTTCTTCTTTCTAATCATCCTTTCTTTTCTACACTTAGGCTTTTCCACTGGACCCTTCCCCCATTTTATCCTCGCCCACTTGAAGTATTGCAAGCGCTTCCAAAATAATCACAATTGAGTTAATCTGTCTTCACGCCAACACAACCAGCAGGCAACTAAAGAGGAGGTAATTTCTTTAGCTGAGCTGTCATGTCATTTTCCTGTTCCAATCAGATACAAGTACTACACAATAGTGCCTACTTCCACCTTTCCTTTGCAACAGTAAAAGACTATTTGATATTTCTTGAATGTGATTATACCTTTCTGATAACATCCTTTTGTTTTCCTTTTTCCTGCACTAAAAACTTTTTTCTCAACTCTCCCTGCCAAATTTCAGCAAATTATTTAAATCTCATTATAAATGCCACCTCCTCCGTGAATCTATACTTGATCACTCCATCCGAAATTAATCATAGCCTTGTCTTAATTCTTCATTTACATAGGTAATGCATATTATTGTAGAAAACTTAGAATTTACATTCAAGAGTTTTTGTCTTAATCAGAGAAGACATGTAAACCTAGGAATGAGATAATACCCACTGTGCATACTCTGCAAATGTACAAGCCTCTAACTGCTCTGGAAAGTCCAAAGACCATCTTAAGTGTCACAAACTTAAGATACTGCAAGACACATTGTAAGAAGAAAAGCAGCATTCTTTAGTTTCCAGGCACCCAGTGGGACTGGAATGTTAACCTTTGGAATGTAAGCTACCTGGGAGTGGGACATAGCGTCCTTTATTATCTGCAGTGCGTACAACAGTTCTTGGTACATATAAGGACTTCAAACTATATATAACTGATCTTCATTATTTGCAAATTCCATAATTGTGAATTTGCCTACTCACTAAAATGTATTGGTGACCACAAAATCAATACCTAGAGAGATTTTGTGGTCATTTACAGATATTTGCAAAGTGGTGAAAATTTTTAGTCACCCAACGTGCACATCCTTAGCTGAGGTACAACAAAGCAACATTTTTTCATGGTATATTTAATGCCATATTTTCACATTTTTGTGATTTTTTTGGTTGATTTCACTGTCTAAAATGTCTAATATTTATTAAATGAGGTGTCTTTGAACAGAAATACACATTTAACAAGGTTATGTACTAATTAGTTGATGAAAATGTGACCAGAGACTGTCTTTCCCTGTATATATTTCCCTGAAGCAATTCTGTATTTCCACTAAGAGCATTCGTTCAGCATTTGCCAATCCAGTATTCACAGTGACTCTATAGACTATAACTACCACAATAGAGTTGACTGTATATGTGTATGCATGTATATATAGAGTACATATATGCTATTTATTATATTATGTATTAATTATATCTTATTATTATATTACATAACATTATTTTTTAGTTTCCTAAGATGTAAGGTTAGGTTATTGATCTGAAAAATTTCCCCCTTTTTTCTTTCTTTTTAAAATATAGGCATTTTTAGCTATTGTCATTGGGTAGAATATCCTATAGAGATGTCTGTTTGGTCTAGTTGGTTTATAGTGTTGTTCCAAGTCTTCTATTTCCTTGTTAATCTTCTGCTTAGTTATTCTATTCATTATTTAAAGTGAGGTATTGAGGTAGCCAACTCTTATTGTTGTGTTGTCTTTTTCTCCATTCCATAGTGATCATTTTTGCTTCAATTATTATTTTGGTGTTCCATTTTTCAGTGGATATATATTTATAATTGTTATAACTTCCTGATGTACTGATACTTTTACAATTTAAAAATATCCTTCTTTGTCTCTAGTAATATTTTTGTCTTAGAGTCTATTTTGTCTGATATTAAAACAGCCACTTTTGCTATTAGCTACTATTTGCTTGGTATACAAAGTATATACTATGGTATACATTAGGTCTAACATTTTCAATATTTTTACTTTCAACTTATTTGTGTCTTTGAAACTAAAGCGTGTCTCCTATAGAGGGTATATAGTTAGACCATGTTTAGGTTTGTTTGTTTGTTTTTAATCCATTCTGTCAATCTCTGCTTTTTTTATTGGAATATTTTCTCCATTTACATGTAATATAATTACTGATAGGGCAGGATTTGCATCTACCATTTTACTATTTGCTTTCTATATATCTTTTTAAATTTTGTCCTCTACCCTTCCACTATTGTCTCTCTTATGCTAAACAGATATTTTCGAAGTGTCATTTTAATTTTGTTATTGTTTCTTTTACCTTGTTTTTTATCTCTTTTCTCAATGATTGATCTTTATATACATTTAGCTTCTTAATTTAAACAAATCTAGTTTGAATAATACTAACAATTTAAATAGTATACGAAACTGTGCTCCAATACATCTCCATTTCCTCTACCTTCCTTTGTGAGATAATTGTCATACAAATTACATCTTTATATATTATAAGCTTATCACTATAGTTTTATAATTATTGCTTTATGCTGCTATCTTTTAAATCAGATAAGAAAATAGTTACAAAGAAAAATATATTCATTCCACCTTAATATTTATCTTCATAGTTACCTTGACCTCTATTTCTTTGTGTGAATTCAAGTTACTGTCTAGTGTCCCTTCATTTCAGCCCAAAGGACTCCCTTTTAGTTTATTTTGAAGGACAGTTCAGCTAGTGAGAAATTTTCTGGTTTTGTTTATATGGGAATGTCAACTTTTCATTCAGTTTTGAAGAATAATGTTGCTGGTTATAGAATTCTTGGTTGAAAGTCTTTTTGTTTCAGTGCTTTGAATGTCATGTCACTGCTTTCTGGTCTCCATGGTTTCTGATGAGATATAAGCTGTAAATTTTATTGAAGATCTCTTGTTAGCCATTTTTCTCTTGAAGCTTTAAAAATTTGCTCTTTGTTCTTGGTTTTAGACAATTTGACTATGATGTGCCTAGGTTTGGATTTTTTAAAAAAATTTATCCTACTGTCATTTCTTTGAGCTTCTTAACATGTAGATTTATACATATTTTTTCATATTCAGGATATATTTTCCACCATTATATCTTCAAATATTCTGTCTGTGCTTCGCGCTTTCTATTTCCTTCTGAGACTACCATTTTGTCTATATTGGTATGCATTATTGTATCCCACATCTCTGAGGCTCTTTTCTTTTTTTTTCTCATTCTTTTTTTCTTTCTAGCCATTATACTGGATAATATCAATTGACCTGTCTTTATGTTCACTGCTTCTTTTTTCTGACAGCTCAGTTCTGCTATTGAGTGCATCTAGTGTTTCTTTTCATTTCAGTTATTTTACTTTTCAACTCCAGAATTTCTTTTTGGTTCTTCTCTTTGATAATTTCTTTCTTTTAAGTGATATTGTCTACTTGGTGAGACATCATTTTTATAATTTCATCTGTTTCTTTTTATATCCTCAAACATTCCTTTTTCCCCTCCTATCCCCATCCTTCTGGTAACTTCTAATCTAGTTTCTATCTTTGTGAATTTGCTCATTCTAGTCATCTCTTATAACTGATATCATACAATATTTGTCCTTTTGTGCCTTTCTGATTTCACTGAGCAAAGTGTTTTCAAGTTTATTCCATGTTGCAGCATGTCTCAGCACTTCATTTTTCTCTTATGGCCAAATAGTATTCAATTGTGTGCCACATTTTGTTTATCCATTCATTTGTTGATGGGCTCTTGAGTTGTTTCTATCTTTTGGCTATTGTGAATAATGTTGCTATAAACATTGGTATACAGGGATCTGTTTTCCCTTTCTTTGGGTATATACTTAGAAGTGGAATTTCTGGGTCATATGGTAATTCTATATTTAACTTTTTGAGGAAAAACCATATTGCTTTCCACAGTGGTTGAATCATTCTACAATTTCATCCACAATGCCCTAGAGCTCAAATTTCTCGGCATCCTCTCCAACTCTTATCTTACATTAAATAATAATAATAATAATAGTCATCCTTGTGGTTGTGAAGTGATATCTCACTGTGGTTTTGATTAGCATTTCCCTAATGGCTACAGAAGTTGAGCATTTTTTCAAGTTTATTGGCCATTTGCATATCTTCTTTGGAAAAATGTCTATCTAAGTCCTTTGCCAATTTTTAAAATTGAGTTATTTGCATTTTTGCTGTTGCATGATTAAAGTTCTTTGTATACTCTGGATCTTAAGCCCTTAACCAAAATATGATTTGAAATTACTTTCTACCATTTTGTATGTTGTCTTTTTAATTTCTTGATAACTTCCTTTGAGGCTTAAATATTTTTAATTTTGGTGAAGCCAAATTTATCTATTGTTTCTTTTAATGCTTATGCTTTTGTTTTCATGTCTAAGAATTCACTGCTGAATTTCAGGTCATAAAGATATGTCCCTATGATATCTTCTAAGAGTAGGAGTTTTCATTCTTTTGCATACGGATATCCAGTTTTCCTAGCACTGTTTATTAAAGAAGCTATTCTTTCTCCATGTATATTATATGTACTAATATCCTTGTCAAAAATCAATTTGCCATAGATGTTTGGGGCTATTTCTGGACTCTCAATTCTATTCTATTGATCCCTATGCCTCTTCTTATTCAAGTTTTAATTTCTGTAATTTTGTATTACAATTTGAAATCAGAAGTGTGAGTCTTCCAACTTTTTTCTTCTTTTTCAAAACTGTTTTGGCTATTCGGGACACTTTGCAGTTCCATATGAAATGAGGATTAGTTTTTATATTTCTACAAAAAAAAAAGACTGCTGGAATTTTGATTGGAATTGCATTTAATCTGTAGATTACTTGGTTAATATTGACATCTTAACAATATTAATTCTTCCAATCCATGAATATGGAGTGTCTTGCCATTTATTTAGATTTTCTGTAACTTAATTCTTCAGATATTTGTTACTTTAGTTTTTAAAATATTTGGAACAGCTGATTTAAAGACTTTGTCTAGTAAGTTCATTTTCTGAGCTTCCTTAGGGATACTTTCTATTAACTGTCTCCCTCCACCCCCCCACCCCTGCCCCCTGCCTGTATATTGGCTTCACTTTCCTGTTTCTTTGTGTTCCTCTAATATTTTGTTGGTATTTTAGATACTATACTGTGGCAACTCTGAAAATCAGACATCCTTCCACTCCTCAGATTTGTTTTTGTTGCTATTTTTGTTTTTGTGGTTGCTCCTGTTTGTTTGTTTAGTGACTTTCATGGACTAACTTCTGTAAAGAGTGTATTCCCTGTAGTGTGCTATAATTGAAATTTATTTTCAGTTAATAGTCAGTGCCTTTCTTAAACTCCTTTACCCAATTTGTATTCTACCTTTTGCCAAAAGGCTCTGCATTTGTTTGTGGGTGTACCTTCAATGTTCAGGTAATTTACAGTGTTCCTTTGCTTCCTGTGGGACTCAAATTCAGGCATAAGTAAGAGATTAGGGCCCTGTTTGGACTTTCCTGGCATATTCACAGACTTGTACATGTGTACAGCCTTCTAGATCCCCAGAAACATTATATATAGATTTAGAGATAGAAATGGAAATAGAGATAAATTTTTAATGAAGGAAGCCAACGGTTTGGAGGAAGAAAACTTCCAAAAGAAGAAAATTACCATGAGAGAAGAATCTATCAACCTGGGACAGACAGAGATGGGATGATAATGGTGTGAGGAAAGTGATTTTCCTACTTATGGGAATAGACAAATAGAATATAATCACTGTTTTCAGGTAAGGCTTACCAAAAAGCACTGTTCCTATGTTAAGTTACTTCATGTTTGTACTGAGGGTGCATGAGTAAAATATGCAAATTCCGTGCCTTTGTTTAGATTTATATCTGATCAAGAGAGGTTTTATTTACCTTCTAATAGGATTGACTAGAGAGGAACTCTGCATAATATAATGGGATTAATCCCTGTGAAAGCTGTGAGCGGATTTTATTATCAGCCACAACCTCTGCCCTGCCATTCTGTGAATTGTCTAAGAAAGAGATTAAGACAAACTCTCCAATCCCAGGATAAGCAGTTTAGCTACAGGCTGCTACCTGCACTCCATAAGCACACAGACACTCATACACCCCAGACCCACATGACATACAACATCTTTGAACTGTCATTGGTCACTCTCAATATGAATAAGAAACAGGGAGCCAGAAGATTAAAACAATTCCACACTCAAGCAAACAGCAAAGGCAATCTAGGGATATGTAAGAATTATTTAGGTCTTAAATTGAGTAGAGATTGATGGTACATGTGAAACCCTGATTAGTTGATGTAGTTATGAAATTTCTAAGTTGCTGAAATTAAAATGTGGTTGAATACAAAGTGAAGATATCCTTATTTGGAAAGGAAGTCAAAATTATAAATTTACAAAATATACCTACATGGCACAGAAGATGTATATTAAGTTTTACAGATACTAGCCTTCTATTTTTGCCAGTCATAAAGTTCAAATTCATATAGTACTTTTTATATCCCAAAACTTGTTCTAAGAACTTTAAATGTCAACTCATTTAAGCCTCAAAGCAGCCCTATGAAGTAGGTAATGATGTTGTCCTCATTTTAAAGATATGGAAACTGAGGCAGAGAAATGTTAAGATACGTGCCCAAGGTCACATTGTAAGTCCATCCGTGTTTTGCCTTATGCTATTATTTTTAGAAAAGGCCCTCTTACCACCAGATTATATACATATTCACGTATGTTTTCTTCTGATTCTTTTATGCCTTTGTTATAACATTTAACTCTTTATTCCCACCTAGAATCTATTCTCAGAAGGTGTGAGAAAAGTATCAACTGTATTTCACTAATTTTAAGACACACATTTTTCACTTCAACATTTCTGAAAGAGTCTCTCATAATCAATAACAACTTACCATCACTGTCAGTCAAGCTCTACTGCTTGTGGAGTCTGTCTGGTAAGATCAATCACTGTCAACATCAAACTTGAAGAATAGGTTCAATTCTTCAAGTTTGAAGAAAACACTAAGAAAAAATAGAACACACTTTTAAAAAATGCTGTGTCCCTGTAACCATTGGCCAATTTGATTGAATTATGCATTCCAAAAATATAATTGGATCATGCTTGTAAACTGATCTGTTAATCTGGGCATGATTAGGTTATGATTAGGGTGTTGAGCCCCACCCCTTGGTGGGTGGGGAATCAAATATAAAAGGCATGGCAAGAACAGTTTTGGGAAGCAGCCTTTCGAGAAGCAGCTTTGATGTTGGAAAGAAGGCCCCAGGAGAAGAGAAGTGAACTGTTCGCCTGATCGCCTACAGCTGACCTTGTGGAGGAACCAGGAGCTAAGCCCGGAGAGAAACGCAGCCCCGGGAAGAGAGAAACTCAAGAAGCCTGAACCCTGGGCAAATGTCGGCAGCTGTCATGCTCCAACATGTGACAATGGACTTTGGTGAGGGAAGAAACTTATGCTTTATGGCCTGGTAACTGTGGACTTCTACCCCAAATAAATACCCTTTATAAAGACCAACCTATTTTTGGTATTTCACATTAGCACCCCTTTGGCTGACTAATACAATCCCCAAAGTTCTATATGACACTACCATATGAAATAATATATATATGGACAATCCCACATGGAAATGTAAACTTGAAGAGCTGGACTTTAAATGGGAGGAAGTTTTATTTATATCTTCACTGATTAATTACATTAATGCTTTATATTTATGGACAAAAGGGATATATGATTAAAAATCTATATCTAAATAAGCCTAAAATAGTTCTTTCAATAAATATAAAGCAGGAGTTGGCAAACTTTTCTGCATAGGCTTTGTGGGCCGCACGGGCTCTGTCACAACTATCTCTGCCTTTGCAGCACAAAAGCAGCCATGGACCATGTGTAAAAGAATGGGCATAGCTGTGCTACAATAAAGTTTTATTTACAAAGACAAGCAATATACCAATCCCCGCCCCCCAATTTTCTAGTTAATAATTGACAGTACCATTTATTAAATTATGGTTCTTTACTTATTTGAAATGCCATCTTTATCAACATTAGATTGCAAAATCTATTACTTCCTAGCATTTATTTCGGGGCTTTACAATTCGGTCCATTAATATGACTATTCTTATCACAGGTGCATGCTATTTTATATATTACTATTTTACAAAATGTTTTGTTGTATTTTAATGTCTCTTAATATCTTTTCCTGAAAGAAATTGATTTTGATATTATCACCAATTTATTCTTCCAGATGAACAATACAAGCACTTTATCAAGTTGCAAGTAAAGGGTCATTGGGATTGTGTTTGGAATTGCACTAAAATTAATAGATTAATTTGAGGAGAATTGAAGTATTTATTGTGGTCATATTTCCATACAGGAAATCTAGTCTTTTTAAGAAACTGATAAAATTTTATAGTTTATTTAAATAGGTCCTGTGTATTTCTTATGAGTCAATTCTATGTATTTTAGTATTTTTGTGATTTTGAATAATGGAATATATTTTTCATTTCATCTTCCAAACATCTATAAAAGATTTTGTTTTTCACTATATTTTTTAACTTACTACAGTTCATGTACAAATAATATAGCCATTGAGTTTTATAGTTTTTAATCATCTTTATATTAATATTTCTAAGTATTCCTTTACTAGATCCTCCTGAGTTTTCTAGAAAGTTGATTGCATTTAATGCCAACTCAATAGCTTTATCTTTTTCTTTCTTAATTGCTGAGTTCATTTGCTTTCTTGTTGTCATTTTTGCCTTAATTAGGATTCTCAGAAATTTAATAAGGATACCTATAGTGTCTTAATGTTAAGTACGAGGTTGACTATTTTGTCTGTTTTCTTTTCATGTAATCTAATCTTTATTAAGTTTTCATATTCAGGATATCATAATGGCTTCAAAATAAATTGGAATTGTTTCATCTCTTAATTGTATGTTGATAGCACTGAAATTATACATTTCTTGAAATTTTGAATTGTTTTACTTTTTACTTATAGTTTTTTATAACATTTTTATTGAGATACAATTCACATACTATGCAATTCTCCCATTTGAAGTGTATAATTCAATGCTTTTTTTTTTTAGAATATTCACAGAATTGTGAAACTATGATCACTATCAATTTTAGAACATTTTCATTAGCCCCCAAAAGAAACCCCATATCTATTAGCCGTCACTCCCTGTTTCCCCCTTGGCAACCACTAACCTACTCTCTATGGATATGCCTGTTTTGGACATTTCATTTAAATGAACTCCTACAATATGTAGGAGTTTGTGAATGGATTCTTTCACTTAGCACAATGTTTTAAAGGTTTATCTATGTTTTAGTAGGTATCAGTACTTCATTTTTTAAATTGTCAAGTCATATTCCATTATATGGATATATTACATTTTGTTTATCCATTCATCAGCTGAAGAACTATTGGGTTGTTTCCACTTTGGGGCTATTATGAATAATGTTGCTATAAACATTTTTGTACAAGTTTTTGTGTAGACATATGTTTGCGTTTCTCTTGAGTAGATACCTAGAAATAGAATTGTCGGTCATATGATAACTCTGTTTAATCATTTGAGAAAGTACCAGGCTGTTTTCCAAAGCGGCTGCACCATTTTAGATTCCAACTAGCAGTGTATGAGTGTTCCAACTTCTCCACATCCTGAACAGCACTTATCTTTTTTAACTGTAGCCATACTAATGGGTGTGAAGTAGTATCTCATTGTGGTTTTTTTGACTTTCATTTCTCTGATGGATAATGATGTTGAGCATATTATCATAAGTTTGT
This sequence comes from Cabassous unicinctus, assembly GCA_029593785.1. Taxonomy (NCBI): domain Eukaryota; kingdom Metazoa; phylum Chordata; class Mammalia; order Cingulata; family Chlamyphoridae; genus Cabassous; species Cabassous unicinctus. The sequence goes on along the minus strand of JAQZBX010041828.1, from coordinate 11,606 downwards.
TGGCCATTTGTTTATCTTCTTTGGAGAACTATCTACTCAGATCCTTTGTTTTTTATTAATTAGTTAATTTCTTTTTTAATTATTAAGTTGTAAGCGTTCTTCTTTTTAAACAAATCAATTTTATTGATACATATTAATACAGCATAAAACCATCCAAAATGTACAATCAATGGTATTTGGTATAAGCACATAGTAGTGCATTCATCACTTCAATCATTGTTAGAGCATTTTCATTATTCCAATAATAATAACAAAAAATAGACAAAAAACTCATCACCTTAATCTCTATGCTTCCCCTGCCATACATAGCTGCTATTCATTCTGTCTCTTGAGTTTATTTGCATTTATATTTTGTAAAAATAGACTTATATATGCAAATTAAGCATATTCATATTTCCCATGAGGTTTCACTTGTTAAACAGTTCCATGTTACATTTTTAGCTTTACTTCTAGTAACATACATGTCCTTAAACATTCCCTTTCAACCAGTCATAACCATATAATAGCTCTCTAGTTACAAACACTTGTGCTTTCACCATTTCTATTCATTTCCAAAAATTTACAGACATCCTTTTTACCAATTCATTGGTCTATCCTGAGAAAGATTCATGAGTGCTTGATAAGAATGTATATCCTGCTGTTTTGGGGTATAGTGCTATATAAATGTCTCTTGACTCTAGTTCATTTATTGTATTACTCAAACTTTCTGATTCTTTCTTTAGCCTCTGTCCAGATGTTCTAAGCAATTCTGATAGTGTTGTATTGACGTCTCCAACTATTATTGCAGAGATGTCTTTCTCCCTTCAGTTTTGCCAGTGTGTGCCTCGTATATTTTGGGGCACCCAGGTTAGGAGCATAAATATGAAGTAGAGTTATTTCTTCTTGGTGAATTGCCCCTTTTATTAATATATAATGATCTTCTTCATCCCTTATAACAGTCTTGCATTTAAAATCTATTTTGTCTGATATTAATATTGCTACTCCAGCTCTTCTTTGGTTATTATCTGTATGCAATATCTTTTCCCAACCTTTCATTTTCAACCTGGTTGTGTCCTTATGTCTGAGTTGCATCTCCTGCAGACAGCATATAGACAGTACATATATATATATATATTTTAATCCATTCTATCAGTCTGTTTTTTGATTGGGGAGTTCAACCCATTAACATTCAATGTTATTATTGTAAAGGCATTACTTACTTCATCCATTTTATCCTTTGGCTTTCTGTTGTCATATCTTACTATTGTCTGTTTTTTTTTTACCCTTTAATTTACACTTCCTAATAATCTTCATATCTACACTCTTCCCCAAGTCTCTTGCCCTTGTCTTTTCCTTTTAGGCTTCAGCACTCCCTTTAGTGTCTCTTGTAATTCTAGTCTTTTGGTAACATATTATATCGTTTTTGTTTGTCTGTGAAGACTTTAAACTCACCCTCATTTTTGAAGGACAGTTTTGCTGGATACAGAATTCTTGGCATGAAGTTTTTCTTCTTCAGTACCTTTTCATATCACTGCCTTCTTGCCTCCATGGTTTCTGATGAGAAGTCGACACTTCGTCTTCCTTAGGTTCCCTTGTTTGTGATGCTTTACTTTTCTCTTGCTGCTTTCAAAATCTTCTCTTTATCTCTGATATTTGTCATTCCGAATAGTAGGTGTCTCAGAGTGGGTCTATTTGTGTTTATTCTGTTTGGGGTGTGTTGTCCTTCCTGGATATTGATATTTATGTTTTTAATAATGGTAGGGAGGTTTTCAGTCATTATTTCCTCATTATTCTTTCTGCCCCTTTTCCATTTTCTTCTCCTTTTGGAATGCCAATAATGCATATGTTTTTGCATTTTTTGGTATCATTCAATTCCCTGAGACCCTGGTCCATTTTTTCCATTCTTTTCTCTTTCTGCTCTCCAGTCTTTTTCCAGTTCAGATGTTCTGTCCTCAAAACCACTAGTTTTGTCTTCAAGCAACTCAAATCTGCTGTTATGTGCCTCTAATGTATTTTTAATCTCATCCCGTGTCTTTCATTCCCATAAGCTGTTACTTTTCTCTGTCAAGTGTTCAAATTGTTCTTTTTTAAAAATATTTATTTTTAATTTTTTTAAAAATGATACTTAGATTACACAAATGTTACATTAAAAAATATAGGGGATTCCCATATGCTCCACTCCCCACACTTCCCACATTTCCCCACATTAACAACATCCTTCATTAGTGATATACATTCGTTGAAATTGATGAACGCATTTTGGAGCATTGCCACTAAGCATGGATTAAAGTTTACATTGTAGTTTACACTCTCTCCCACCCAATTCTATATGTTATGGCAAGATACTGGCCTGTATCTGTCATTGCAATGTCATTCAGGACAATTACAAAGTCCCAAAAATGCCCCGTGTTACACCTGTTTTTCCCTCTCCCTGCCCTCAGAACCTCCAGTGTCCACTGCCTCCACATCAATGATAGAATTTCTTCCATTCTAGAATCACAATAAGTCTATAGTAAAATACCAGCAAGTCTACTTTAGTCCATAGTTCATTCCCTAATCCTGAGGATTCTGGGATGGTGATATCCACTCCACCTCTAATTGAGAGGGGGTTGCGATCCCATGGAGCCAATGGATAGGACTCTCTTGCTTGCTGTTGTAGACTCTGTTGGTTCCTTGGTTTGGTAGTTGTCTATGATCACCTCCTTGTTAGTTGTCTTGAGTGAGACCAATGAACTAGAGAGTAGGTGTTGCAACTCCATTGAGATTCAGGGCCTACCTGGCACATGGACAGCCCAAAGATTTAAGTCTCTTGGATATAAACACACCAACTCTAGTACTAATTATAGGTTCAAATTGTTCTTTAAGCTTACCCAGTGTCTTCTTATTTTTTTTTTTAACAATTTATTGAAGTATATCATTCATACATGAACATACATAAACAATAAGTGTTCAGTAAACATTGTGAACTTACAAAACAAACATGCATAACATCGTACAGGGTTCCCACACATCACCCCACCACAAATACTTTGCATTGTTGTGAAACATTTGTTAACAGATTAAGAAAGAGCATTGTCAAAGTTTTACTACTTACTAGAGTCCGTATCTTACTCCCTTATACAATTTTTTAAGGATTTATTTATTTATTTTCTTTAATCCATTTTACCCTCCCGCCCCCGTTTTTGCTATTTTTGTGTCCATTCGCTGGGCAACTCTCTGTGTCTGTTTCCTGCCCTCTCTTCTCATCCTTCCCCTCCTGTCTTCACTGGGATTCCATCCTCAGAACCTCTGAGTGGGAGAGAGGTGTCCTACCACCTGTGCCACCTTAGTTCCTGGTTTTTCAGTGCGTCTCGTCTGGGCTCTCCCTTGTGTCACTCTCCTGTTATGTCATCATCTTGCTGCATGGCTTGCAGGGCCTTGCGGTGCACTGCGCACAGGGCCTTGGGGGCTCACCCACTTGCGGGCCCTGGCGGCACAACCACGTGCGGGGCCTGGTGGCCTACGCGCCGTCTATATTTTTCTCTTTTTTATTTTTACTGGGAGGTCCCAGGGATCGCACCCAGGTCCCTCCATATGGGAGACGGATGCCCAACCATTTGATCCATGTCTGTCCCCCCACTATATCTCTTAAGGTTGACCAAAGATACCTAGAGTTACAGCCTTTTCCCATACAGGATGGTCATATAATAAATCAGGCTTAGTTTATCACCAGCATTCTAAAAACCAGACCTAGGGAGTAAAACTGGGTCTGGGGACACATGCATGGTTTCTAATATAGTGAATGTTTAGCCTATCTTGATTATCACAGAATCAGGACAGCGAGAATATTTGCACTGTGTCTCCTTAATATCCTTTATCTCTTTAGTCATATTTTATTTAAATTCCTTTAATAGATTTAGGAGATTTGTGTGATTATCATTGATTAGTTGTCTTAAATCCTGTGTCTCTTTAGGATATTTGATTTGTTCCTTTGTCTGGGCCATCTCTTCCTGTTTCTTAATATAGCTTGTAATTTTTTGCTGATGTATAGGTATCTGAATATGTTGATGAATTAATTTTGATGGTCAACTTCTCTCTTTTGCTTAGGTTTATTTTTTTCACATCTCTTCTTTGATTTTTGGTTCAATTTAGTATGAGTCTTTATAATTGTCCAGCTTAAGTTTTCAAAACAGGGCCAGGGATTCACTAATGAGGTATAGATTTTATCCCAGGGTTTCATGCTAAATCTGAATCTCAGCAGAGTTGAGCCCTGAATCTCAGCAGAGTTGCAACACCTACTCAGCAGTTAATTGGACTCACCCAGGACAACTAACAAAAGGAATGATAATGGACAATGCCCATCCCAGGAAGCAGAGAGTGTCCACAACTGCAAGCAATACAGTTCCATTCATTTGTCTCATGGGATCTAAGCCTTCTCTCAATCAGAGGCAGGGTAGGCATCACCATCCCCAAATCCTCAATACTGAGGAATGAAGAAACATAAGGGGGGAAAGCAACTATGGACTAAAGTAGATGTATTATTATTATAGCAATGGAAGAACTTGCATTATTGATATAATGGCCGTGGCCACCAGATTTTCTAAGGGGAGGGAGAGGGAAGAATAGGTGTAACATGGGGGCATTTTTAGGACATTGGAATTGCCCTGCATGACACTGCAATGATGGACACAGGCCATTATACACTTTGTCATAACCTATAAAATTGTGCAGAACAGAGTGTAAACTATAATGTAAAATATAGTCTTTAGTACAATGCTTTAATATGTATTCATCAATTGTAATAAATGTACCACACTAATGAAATATGTTGTTGATGTGGGAAAGTGTGGGAGGGTGAGGGGGTGGGGTATATGAGAATCTTCTTTATTTTTGATGTAACATTTATGTAATCTAAAGCTTCTTTAAAAATAAAAAAAATATTTTAAAAAAAGAGTCCTAGGTGCAGTTTTTCCTCCTTGTAGCTTCCTGTCTCTCCAGCAGATGGTGCTTGACGGCAAACCTTTCCATGGAGGTGTTTCTTTCAATCTTCACTTTCCTATGTTTTTGGTCTGGCCAGAGCTGAGATTCAAAGCAATCTTTCCTGGCCAAATTCACTGCAGAGAAACCACTCTCTGCCCTCTGATGTACACTTACTCTTCCCTTGTAACAGCTGACTGGGAGGAAGACGTCTGTTCCCCTCAGTGAGCTGCAGTTAGCCATGGATTTTATCCAGGCATAACGTCTTGAGGGTGGGGCATGGGGCCCTTCTGGGCTGCCACAAGGCTTTAGTAACTCATTTTTTGTTTTAGGTTCTTCGTCTCTCTTTCCCTTGCTGCTCCCTGGGGCTGTCCTGGTCTGCTGACCCCCAAAGCAGATCCCTTGGATGGAGTTTGATCTTTCTCCATTGTTTTTGTGAGAAAGTTGAGCCCTGACTGCCTACTCTGATGCCATCTTCCCAGAATTCCTGTAAGAGTTCTTTATACATTCCGGATACAAGTTCCTTGGAAGATATATAATATGCAAATATATTTTCCCCCCATTTGGTGGGTTGTCCTTTCATTTTATTGTGTGTCCTCTGAAGTAAAAAAAGTTTTAAATTTTGATTAATGTCCTATTTGTTTTTGCTTCTTGTGTTTCATGTCACATCTAAGAAATTATTGTCTAAACCAAGGTCACAAAGATTTAGCCTATATTTTCTTCTAAGAGTTTAAAAGTTTTAGCTGTTGTATTTATGTCTTTGATCCATTTTTAGTTAGTTTTGTATATGGTGTGAGGTAGAGGTCCAACTTCATTCTTTTGCCTGTGGATATCCAGTTATCCTAGTACCACCTACTGAAAAGACTATTCATTCCCTATTCAATGTTCTTGGCACCCTTTTAAAAAAATCCATTGACCATAAATGTGAACATTTCTTTCTGTACTCTCAATTCTATTCTATTGACATCTATGCCTCTCCTTATGTCAGTACCACATTCTAATGATTACTGTAGTTTTGTGCTAAGTTTTTAAATTAGGAAATGTCAGCCCTTCAAGTTTGTTCTTCTTTTTCAAGATTGTTTTGGCTACTCTGGGTCCCTTGAATTTCCATATGAATTTTAGGATCAGTTTGTCAATTTCTGCAAGAAGGTAGCTGGGCTTTTTGTAGGGATTGCATTTACTGAGTTTTATTATCATGGTACCATATAGCATTTTTAACCTACCTCTAATATATTTATCATACTTTGTTTTGAATTATACCTATTTATGTTATTGTGTTATCCCCCTAACTATATTGCAGTAAATTACAAGGTGGTGGAAACTGTATCTTACCTTTTAATTTCCTGAAAAATCTTCAAAATTCTTGCAAAAAGCAGATCCTTAACAATATTTAACTTGTAGAAATCTTCACAAGTAGGACTGGCTAAAGAATAGTTATGATATTCTTGGTCTTCTTCAAAGTGGATTTGTAACTCATAGTTAATTTGATCAATTATTGTTAAATAAGGGTATGACCAGTTTGATGTTGCAATTAGTGTGATATAGACTTGGGAAACATCAATCTTACTCTCTCTGTTCGTGTGAATTTGACTTTGAGAACAATGCTTATTCAAAGCTACTATTTTATTTCAGTTATTTAATTGCTTTTTGCTTTCTAGCCAAAATGGCTAGATAATCATGGTAACACACATATTACTTTTTTTTCAAAAGTACAGAGAAATCAGAAAATGAATATATTTTAAGTGGTTTAAAAATAGAAATATGCAGGTGGTTGAGTGTTGGTCATGATTCATGAACTATTCATAAACAGCAGGAAAATAATAGTTACTCTGTACATGCCATCTCTTTGGCTAAGGAAGAAAAAACTGCTGCTATGTGTAGTAATTCTGAGCCAAAAATAAATGGGTATCACTTTTAGTTTTTAATTGCCACATCTGTTTTTCCATTTAGTCCTGGCATTAACACAATGGGACATGACTTAATGACCAGCAGACATAATATGAATTATTTTCAGCTCACAAAAATGTTTCCAAGAGACTCCTATACATGGAGTAAATGTCCAACTGAGGGTTTCAAACTGTAACCATTGCTGATTTTTCCACACCACTGTTAACACTGAGTTACTTGACATGTCTCTAATTAAAACTACCGCTATGGCATTTCCAGTCAAAAGCAACCAGGCTGCGATCGGTGTGAACCCACTTTTGCCAAGTTTCTGATTAGTGGATGGCAAAAGAAACCCAGCTGGGGTAGTCATTTTCTAACTGATCCTCTGACACTGAAAATGCCACACATTTCCTTTAAAATTGACACTTTCCTGACTGCCTATCCATTGGGTTAATAATTTCCTGATTTTTAAGTGCATATCCTGAATATCTACTAAAAATTATTTTTTGAATTATTTTTTGCAAGTTAGACAATGTCTTTTGGTATGAATCATTGCATATCCTTCTTAGTCCATTTATCCACAAATTTGTTTCTGCTACATTATATGGATATGTCCCCAATTATCTACAAAATAATTTATTATAAAAGATTATTTATAGGGGAGTAGATAAACACACAAACAATCTAACTTTAAGTTGCAACCAATATACATTAAATAAATTAGTCATTACACACATCTTGATGGAGGAGGATGTTATTTTTATTACAGTGTTTGTCATTCATTCATTGCCATTCATTAGTATAGATCCAATGAATAATAGTAAATAAATTTACTATTTATTTCAGTAAAGCTGGGAGGCCCTTACTTTACTTAACGTTTTCCAATTTTCTCTTCTTTCAGCTATTTCCTCACTCTTCAGTCAGACATAGTCAATTTCATCCAGTTACTTTACTATCATAGTGTTGGTATACACACATGATGCAAACCCAATAATCCTGTGATCCACTTCTGGCTTGTCCCAGTTGCTGGGTGGCTTTAGGCAGATCAGGGATCTCCCTGATCATCTGTTATCTTTTCATTAAGTTGGGAATAACATTAATATACCTCAGAATATTGTGAGATTTAATGAAAAATGAAATTTTAAGCATCTTTGTATATACAATTGGTATTACATTTTTTTTCCTTTCCAACTTCCTTTATTTGTCAGATTATCCTTGAAAATAGTTTATTATTTATTACCTAGAATATTATTACCCCATTTTAATTGAAAGGTGTTCGAACCACTGCAGTGCCAGATGAGGCTCACTGGCTGTTCTTAGGAAGCTTTTCAAAATTGTACTCTATTTGTAAAGTCACCCCATGCGAGGGTCTAATCTTCAAATTTTCAAACTAAAAATTTGGTCTTGTCTGTCACTTGGACTAGTTCAAACTTGGGGATGTATATTCACTATAACAAAGCTTTCAGTGGACTAGTGGATAATATCAGAGGGCAGATGCTGATTTAATTTACAATGAGAAAATAATGGCCAAAAGGAGAGATGCTCATTTCTGTGACCATCATATTCTTTCTCTGTAGGAAGCCACATGGGGAGCCAAATTATAATCAGAAGATAGCTTAGTGATCCTGGAATCAGAGCAGAGGTTGCTGGTGGTTTGATTGCAGTGCTTAATGGCTTCCTGTTTTGACAGGTGAAAGTGCTGCATTTCCACAAATGCACCTGCCTCCCAGACAGGACAGGTCTGTTCCTGAGCCAAGCAGGGACAGAACTGCCATGTCACATAATTTTAGTAGTACCATTCACATGGCAATATTTGTAAACCATGCCCTCTGCAGTTGTGTGACCAGTGGCCTTGCTGAAAACCTTTTTCCCTAAATGGTATTTATTTTTAAATCAATTTTATTGATACATATTCATAAAGCATACACTCCATTCAATTTGTACAATCAATTATATTTGATATAATCACAGAGTTGCGCATTCATCACTTCAAACAACTTTAGAGTATTTTCATTACTCCAATAATAATAATAAACAAAAAATAGACAAACAAAAACTTTACTCCTTAATAATCACCTCTCTGTCCTTCCCTTGCCATACATAGCTGCTATTCTGTTTCCATCTCTCTATACACTACTGTCCATAGTTTGCTTTGGTTGTATTTTTGCCTGATATTAACATCTTGTAACATTAACATACAACCCTAAATGGTGTTTTCTTTAAACAAACTGATTTTATTGTTACCTATTAATAAAACATACAATTCGTCCAAAGTGTACAATCGCATAATCACATAGTTGTGTATGCATCACTTCAATCATTTTAGGGCATTTTCATTATTTCAATAATAATAATAAACAAAAACAGACAAACAAGAAAATTCTTCACCTCTCAATCTCTCTATGCTTCCACTGCTGTAGATAGCTGTCATTTCTGGCTATTCTTGCACATTTATTTTTTAAAGATTTATTTTATTTATTTATTTCTCCCCAACCCCTTGTTGTTTTTCACTTGCTATGTCTGTTCGTCTTCCTTGTTTCTTTAGGAGGCAGTGGGAGCCGAACCCAGGACCTCTGATGTGGGAGGGAGGCACCTAATCATTTGAACCACCTCCAATCCTTGTTTTTTGTTGTGTCTCTCATTATGTTTTGCCTCCCCGTGTCTCTTGTTGTGTTATCTTGTTGCATCAGCTCCCCACACCTGCCCGCAGCATCAGCTCGCTGTCTTTTTTAGGAGGCACCAGGAACCTCTGCTCCCTGCTTTGTTGTGTCTCTCATTATGTTTTCTCTTTTTGTGTCTCTGGTTGTGTCAGCTTGCCACAACTGCCTGTTGCACCAGCTTGCTGTCTTCTTTAGGAGGCACTGGGATCCAAACCAGCAACCTCCCATGTGGTAGGTGGGAGCCCAGTTGCCTAAGCCACATCCACTTCCCTTATTTATTTATTTATTTATCTATTTATTTATTTATTTATTGAGCAGTTTTATTTAGATATATTGACATACCACACGATCTCTCCAAAGTGTTTAATCAATGGCCTCTAGCATAATCACAATGTTGTGCACTGATCACAAAAAATATTAGAACAATTTCATTACTCCAAAAAAGAAAAACTCCACACCCCTTAGCAGTCTTCCCCCAGTCTTACATAACTGCTATTCTAATTTCACCTTTATAAATTGATTTATATGTACATTTTATCTAAATGGAATCGTGCAATACTTAGTACTTTGTGTCTGGTTTCTTTCAGTTAGCATAATGATTTTTTTGGGCTGATATTAACATCCTGCAGTATTAACACACATTTGTTCAGTTTCAAAAACAAACGGTTTTATATATGCAATTTTACCCATATTCATATTTCACATGTGGTTTTACTATGCTATATAGTCCCATGTTACATTTTTTAGCTTTCCTTTTAGTAATATACATGACCTTAGACTTTCCCTTTAAACCACTGTCATACCCACTGCTAGTTACAAACATTATGTTGGGCTTTCACCTTTTCTGATTATTTCCAAAGATGAACACACATCCTTTTTTTACCAGTTTTACATAAGTTAACCCTCAGCTTTCCATTCTCTAACCTCATTCTATTTTCTAGTGACCTATAGTCTAGTTAAATCCATGAGATTACACAATATATTTAGTTCATTGTAGCACAATCATACAGTATTTATCCTTTTATTTCTGGCTTGCTTCACGCAACATATTGTCCTCCAGGTTCATCCATGTTGTCATATGCTTTATGACTTCATTTCTTCTTACAGCTGCATAATATTCCATTGTGTGTATACACCACAGTCTGTTTATCCATTAATTGGTTGATGGATATCTGGGTTGTTTACAACTTTTGGCAATTGTGGATAATGCCGCTATGAACACCAGTGTGCAAATGTCTGTGTCCCTGCTCTCAGTTCTTCAGGGTAAATACCCAATAGTGGTATTGCCAGGTCATGTGGCAAATCTATATTCAACTTCTTTAGGCACTATTAATTTTATTGATCTTTTCAAAGAACCAGCTTTTGGTTTTGTTGATGTTCTCTATTTTGTTGTTCTCAATTTCATTTATTTCTGCTCTAATCTGTTATTTCTTTCCTTCTACTTGTTTTGGGAATGGTTTGTTTTTCTTTTTCTAGTTTCTCCAGTTGTTCAGTTAGATCTTTGATTTTAGCTCTTTTTTAATAAAGGCATTTAAGGCTATAAATTTCCCTTTCAGGACTGCCTTCACTGTGTCCCATAAGTTTTGGTAAGTTGTGTTCTCATATTCATTCATATTTGTATATTTACTAATTTCACTTGCATTATCTTCTTCTACTGATTATTTAGGAGTGTGTTGTTCAGCCTCCACACATTTGTGAATTTACCTTTCACATCTATTATTGATTTCCAGTTTCGTTCCATTATGTTCTGAGAAGGAGCTGTGTATAATTTCAACCTTTTATATTTATTAAGACTTGCATTGTGACCTAACATATGGTCTACCCTGGAGAAACATTCCTGAGCACTTGAAAAGAGTGTATAACCCGCTGAGTTTGGGTGCAGCGTTCTGTATGTCTGTTAGGTCTAGCTCTTTTATCACATTGTTCAAGTTCTCTGTTTCCTTGTTGATCTTCTGTCTAGTGTTCTATCTAATGATGTGAGTGAGGTGCTAAAGTCTCCAACGATTATTGTAGCGATGTCTGTTTCTCCCTTCAGTTTTGCCAGAGTTTGCCTCATGTATTTTGGGGCACTTTGGTTAGGTGCAGAGATATTTATGACTGTTATTTCTTCCTGGTGGAGTGTCC
>JAQZBX010041827.1:0-22195 GCA_029593785.1 Cabassous unicinctus | reverse complement strand
GAGGAACTCAAGAAGCCTGAACCCTGGGCAAATGTCGGCAGCTGTCTTGCTCCAACACGTGACAATGGACTTTGGTGAGGGAAGAAACTTATGCTTTATGGCCTGGTAACTGTGGACTTCTACCCCAAATAAATACCCTTTATAAAGACCAACCCATTTTTGGTATTTCACATTAGCACCCCTTTGGCTGACTAATACATCTAGTATTATGTATTGTCTAAGAGTTACCTCCTGAAAGTTTTCTTGTTGCTCAAATGTGGCCTCTCTATAAGCCAAACTCAGCATATTATCTAATTACTTTCCCCCACTTGTGTGGGACATGACTCCCGGGAATAAGCCTCCCTGGCACCAAGGGATTATTACCAAGTATCAACCAAAAGAGTTTTTATGGCTAAGAGATTTCAACGTGAGTGAGGACATCATTCCAGAGGCTACGCTTATGCATGTCTCAGCAGGATCTCATTGACTGCCACAGTAAACAGTGGTGCAAGATGTGGGGCTCCTGAGGAATCTAGAGACATCTGGTCATTATAGGCAGGGCAGACAATCCCAGAAATTTGGTATCCTGTCAATGGGCCTTACCTTGTAATATATGATAACCTATTCTTCCAATGTATTGGAGTTAGACTCATTTATAATTTTCCTACACATGGCTCTTATGCCTTTTTTATTTGAACCTATAATTAGCACTATACTCATTAAATATGTGTCCCAGAGGCTTAAATCTTCCAGCTGTTCTTGGTTGAGTCCTGAATTTCAACAAAGATGTAGTCAACATCTACCCTCCAGTTCTTCAGACTTACAAAGGACATCTAACAAAAGGATGATGATGGGCAACACCCATCCCCCAAAAACAGAATATCTACACCTGCAAGCAAGACAGTTGCATCCATCTGCCCCTTGGGATCTAAGCCTCCTCTCAGTTGGAAGCAGAGTTGGCATCACCATCTCAAAATTCTCAAGATTGAGGAACAAACAAACTAAGGGGGGAATGCAACTATCGACTAAAGTAGGCTTATTATTATTCTAGTAATGGAGGAACTTGTGACATTGATAAAAAAGGCAGTGGTCACCAGAGGTTCTGACGGGAGGGAGAGGAAAGAATAGGTGTAATATGGGGCATTTTGGGGCTATTGGAATTGTTCTGCATGACATTGCAATGATGGATACAGGTCATTATACATTTTGTCAAAACCTATAAAATTATGCTGCGCAAAGTATAAACCATAATGTGGACTATAGATCATGGTTAGTAGCAATACTTCAATATGTGTTCATCAATTGTAACAGATGTACCACATTAATGAAGGATGTTATTAATGGGGAAAAGTGTGGGAGGGGAAAGGAATGAGGTATATTGGAATCCCCTATATTTTCAATGTAACATTTATGTAATCTAAAGCTTTAAATTTAATACTTAAAAAAAAGATAGACCATATGTCTAGGCCATAAAACATCTCTATAAATGTTAAAAGAATGAAATCATGGGAGTATTCCTTTTGTCCACAAAGATATTAAACTCGAGAGCAATAACAAAAGATATCTAGGGAAAAAAACAATTATTTTGGAAATAAATATATTTTTCAATAATTCAGGGGCCAAAGAAGAAATCATAAGGAAAATTAGAAGACTATTTAGAACTAAATGATAATTCTAAAAAACATCAAAATTTGTAGAATTTATCTAAAGCAATGCTTAGAGAAAAAGTAATGCCTTTAAATGTCTGTATTAGAAAAGAAGAAAGCTTTAAAAAAAAATCAATGTTCTAAGTTTCTTCCATAAGAGCTAGAAAAAAGATAAACAAATTAAAGTAAATAGAAAAAAGGGATAATAAAGATGGGTGCAGAAATAGAAAACAAACAATAGGAAAAATAAAGGCAAAACTTGGTTTTTTGAATATGTTCAAAATATTGCTAAATCCCTACCATAATTGATCAACATACACAATATATCATATTCATTGCAAATATTTTTTCCGGATTTGTAATTTGCATTTTATTTACAGTGCTTTAATGATCTAAAATTGTGTGCAAATCTGTGGATAGAACTTAAACCATCATTTTTGTGATTTCTTTCCTATCATTTATCTTAGAAAATCCTTCCTCTACCTGATATATACATTCACCCATATTTTCTTTAGCGTTTTTTATGGTTACATTTTTTTTACATTTAACTCTTCAATTCATCTAGAATTTATTCTTGTGTAAAGTACAAGGTAAAATTATAGATTGTTTTCCTTCATATCAATTTTCATTTTGACAGATTTAAGTATCAAATATCCAACAGCAGTGAGAAATTATTACTTTTTAAAATTAATGAATCTAAATAAATTAAATATTAGGAAAGAGCACACAAACAATGAGAGAGGCAATAGACTAGAAAATCTTTCAAGGAAAGATTTTTTTATCTATTGTTTGCTGGTAAACCAATGGTTGGACATGCTATTCTAGGGAATTTAAGAACTTTATATTCCCCAAGGGTCACACAAAGCACAGCGTAATTTTAGTTGGAAATGATATAAGTAAAAGCTGGAAAAAATTTTGTTCTTTTGGGGGTTTTTTTGTTTTCTGTTTTGGTTTGTTTTGTTTTCTTCTGTTACTGTTATGGTACGTGGCACCATTTTTTATTAGCCTCTCAATCATTAGCTGGAAAGAAAACATTCTAGAATAACATCATTGAAAACAGGTCTGATATAGTAAAGTCACTACTATGTATCACAAAGCAGGTACAATTTTACATTCACAGAGATATGATACAGTATTGTCCTACATCTATAATACTAGAGGATACAATTAAAAAGGCATTATATAAGACTTAATTCTACTTTTCCAGCAGAGGGCCCAAAGGATGCTGTGACACAACTCGTAAAGAAATGCACCTTCTTAGATAGGATTTTCTTTAATTAACGGCACGGTTCTAAGGACATTGCTCTTCATGAACATCAGCTAAAAACTGTAAAAAAAAAAAAAAAAGGAAAAAATTTTATTTCTGGTTGGTTTTTTTTGGTTGGTTGGTTCAGCTATATATAGGGTTTATAATTTATCATCACTTAGTTTAGATTCCTAAACTATCTTAACATTGAAATTTTCTAACTCAGATGTAAAAAGAGACTCAAAACAATGGTAATGTTTTCAGTGGTTTAGCTTGTCATGACAAACTAAACCTGCTTTTCTATTGAAATTCCTGCCATGCAAAATGTTAACAATAGCACATAAATCACAAATATAAAACCTATTCTATCCCCTTCCACATGAGACTCCTGTTCAAATAGTGAAATGGATACTTTCCAACATTCCAAGAAGGAAACCCCATGACCTTACCTCATCTCACTTTGAGTGCTGTTTTTTAAGTGAGTAGCCCCTTATTTAACCTGTATTAGTTGTATAAAATTCATATCTTCTTCAGTGGAGAAAAAGAACAGAAAGTTTCCCCTTCATATAACAGTATACTTTTTATAATTTTTATGCTTCCACTGAACATTTCCACTTAATCGGGATTTTTTAGTATTAATATCTTATATGACAAAATATTTTTTCAGTATTAACTTATGGTTGTTGTATGTTTTTCCCTGCCCAGTATTTCCTTTTTTGCTTCCTCTCATTTAAGCAGAGAATTGGATTCGAGGACAATGGCATGAGATAGAAAATAGAAAAACCCTGTTTTTTCTCTCTGACTTTTGGGTTCCAAAAGCCTTAGCCCTAGAGAGATTAGAGATTTTGAGTTGTGTCGTAGAAAGAATAATGGGCCCCCAAAGATGTCCACATCCTAATCCCCAGAACCTGTAACAATGTTACCTTACAAGGCAAAAAGGATTTTTCAGATGTATTTAGGTTAAGGATCTTGAAATGGGAAGAAAATGCTGGATTATCTGAATGGGTTCAATATAATCACGAGGGTCCTTATAGGTAAAAGAGAGAGGCAAGAGGGTAAGAGTCAGAGAAGGCGACGTGAGGACAGAAGCAGAGTTTGGAGGGATGCAATTGCTGGCTGGGGGGTCACAAGGCAAAGAATGCAGGCAGCCTCTAGAAGCTGGAAAAGGCCAGAAATCCGATTCTCCTCTAGAGCCCTCAGAAGGAACACAGGCCTAGTGACACCATGATTTTAGCCCAGAGAAATCCATTCCAGAGTTCTGATCTCCAGAACTATAAGATAATAAAAGTGTTATTTCAAGCCACTAAATTGTGGTAATTTGTCACAGCAGCAATCAAAATCAAATACAAGGTATAAACAATAGGTTTTGTGCAAAAACACATAAAGAGGACACTCTTTAACCCTTAACTACCACCAACACTAAATATAAAAATAGATTTCCCTAGGCTGGGGGAGAGGGTTCCGAACCAAGCTCTCTGAGTAACATGGCAAAGGCCACAAAAGGTTTTGCCAATATGATGCTTCTAGGCTCACAGGAACATGGTCAGTCTTTCATAAAGATTCCATTGCATTATATTACAGAAAGACCTGAAATCAGAGCTGACATGTTAAACAGAACCATGATCTATCAGCTGTAACCTCTGTAATGAGGTGATTACATCCTTCCCGTTCCCTCCCCAACCTCCAACCCCCAGGATATGACACACAATTTTGGGTCTAATTTGGTGGTAAAAGGCAGGAAATACTAAAGAGACTGAGGTTTAAATTTTTGATAATTGAGATAATATTCAATTATCCATATTGAATATTAAGTAGAGTCATAAAAAATAAGAGTATATTTCTCATATATCTGAGTTTTTAAACTGAGATTCATAATTGTCTCTTATTCCTTAACTACGTATTCCTGGATATTTTGTTAGCATATAGTAGATAAGAAAAAATATTTACTGTATATTGTTCCTTAAAAATGTAAATCAATTTTTTAAATAAAATCACAATTTAAATGCACAAAAGAAATGTTTCACAAAGGAAATCCCTAAGTTGATTTTGGAATACAGGTTACCAATTTTGCTTGAAGCAAAATGCAACCATGCCTTTGAGTAATACCCCTGTGTATTACTCAAAGATAGAAAAAGAGAATATGTGCATCTATTTTTTCCCGTAAAGATGTTATGGCACAAATAAGTACAACCCAAATTTTCCAGGCATGATCAATCAGCCTTTGAGTACAAGTAAGACTGCATTAATAGTAGTAAATTACGTTTTATTTGCTCAGTTCTCCCACCTCCATTATATAGAAGCTTGATCCCTACTTCCTTTAAATCCTCAGAGCAACTCATGTATGTTTATTAACTGACATTTCATATTCTGCTCTACCCTCTTCTGTGTTGTCCTTTACCCAAAACCACTATCTGGCACTGTCCCTGATGGGGAAAATTTTGCTTGTGACTCTGCAGCTGAATATGGTTGGGAGAAAACACACAAACTGCTAGCTGATCTCACTGAAAATTTATGGCCATCCATATTGTACATGCATATTTTACACCAAGCATAAGTTGTGCTTTACCATCCTTTTTTCCTCTAAATAAAAAAAAATGTTTTTCAGTAAAAATCATAAGTAAATCTGCACTCCCTGAACAAAAATATAACTTACACTTACAACTCTGTTTCACTGTTGTAAATTTTAAAACTCTGGGAAGTGGGTGTGGCTCAATCAATAGAGCCCCCATTTACCATGTGGGAGGCCTGGGTTCACTTCCCCGGGACTCCTTGTGAGGGCAGGCAGGCCTGCGCGGCGCCGTGGGCTGATGCAGCAGGACCTCACAGCAAGGGGGAGATAAGCAGACACAGAAGAAACGCACAGTGAATGGACACAGCAAACACAAGCAGCAAGGGAGGGGATGAATAAATAAATAAATAAATCTTTAAAAAATTTTTTTAAAACTCCAACTCTGTTTCACTGTTGTAAATTTTAAAACTCCACAAATAAAAACTCCAGGTGGTCACATAGAATGACAGAACTGAAATAATTCAAATTCGGTTGCCTTTATAATCACCGAGCTATCATTGTGCATTTCTAATCTGTTTAAACAAAGCAATATGTACAGATGCAAACTTGCCCAAAGCAAGCTCAAATGATTCTGAACCATTTGAAATTACTCTTACAAGGAACCCATACAGCCAAGTTTGTGGGTATCGAGGCTCGAGGGCTAATATAGATCTCCAAAATAATTTCCTTATAGAATACAATATTTATGAAAGAATAAGTACATTTAGCACATTTTATGTTCCAAGTTGAAGTGCATATGTACTTTAAAACTCAAGAGTAACCATAGCAATTGCTTGAATTAGAATTTGACCAATAAAAGATTTGGGGAGGGGGGGACGGATTTAATCACTGACATTGTTTAGAATTGCTACACATGGTAACAGTAAAAAACAAGCTAATTTTTTTTTTTTTTGAAAAGTTGTTTGTTAACAAAACAATCATGCATACCATACAGGATTCCCATATATTACCTCACCACCAACCCCTTACCCCCTTACACTGTTAAAACAGGCTAACTTTTAATTGGTTTATTTTAAATTTACTACTGAAAATTCATGCTAAATTGCCTGTGCCCAGGAAGGACCACTTCCACTATCTTGACCTTTGATATACACCACTGAATACCACTACTTTTTGAGCTCTCATTATCTCAAAAATAACAATTACATAACTTTGCTTCTCTTCCCAAACCTCCAGCTCCTCCTTCTCTACTTAACTTTTAGCTGATTATGGTTTATTGTTATTACCTGAGAAAACAAAACCAATAATCAGAGGGCTCCCTCATCTTCCTAATACAAAAATCAGCCAACCTTCCCTTATACATATTCACATTCTCTAATTTCATTCTTGTTGAAATAAAAGAATGTCCAGTCCCACAGCATGTATACTGTACCCCTTCCCTCTTACCTACTCAAGAATTTTGCTCATGCAATTACACCTTTCTTTCTCCATCAGTCAAGTTTTTCCCCTCAATTGTATCTTTTCCATCAGCAAATAAATTTGTAATATCTGACATTAAGAGAAAAAAATCTTGTGCACAAACATACATATCATGGGTGTCTCAGAAGGATAAGAGAAGAGAAAAGGAGTAGAATGAATATTTGGGGAAATAATGGTCAAAAATTTCCCAACTCTTTTGAAAGACATAGACATCCATGTCCAAGAAGTACAATGCACTCTAAACAGAACAAATCCAAACAGACCTACTCTGAAGCACATATTGATCAGAATGTCAAATGCTAAACATAAAGAAAGAATTCTGAAAGCAGCAAGAGAAAAATGAGTCTTCACATACAAGGAATCCCCAATAAGCTGAAGTGCTTATTTCTTATGGAGATAAGGAGGCAGTGGTATGATATATTTAAGATACTGAAAGAGAAAACCTGCCAGCCAAGAATTCTATATGCAAAATTGTCCTTCAAAAATGAGGGAGAGATTAAAATATTCACAGATAAACAGAAACTGAAAGAGTTCATTAACAAGAGACCTAACCTATAAGAAATGTTCAAGGGAGTTCTGCAGGCTGAAAGGAAGAGTTAGGAAAGAGAGCCTAGAAATGAAGATTATCAGCAAAAGTAACTAAAATTTTTAAAAGAGTGATATAAACAAGATACAACAACTAAAAGCCAAAGGATAAAATGGGTGAACTAAGTACTGCTTTTATAGTAATAACATTGAATGTTAATGGATTAAACTACCCAATCTGTGTTAGACACAGACTAACAAAATGGATTAAAAAAAAAATATGAGCCATCTATATGCTATCTACAAGAGACTCACCTTAGATGCAAGGATACAAATAGGTTGATAGTGAAGGGCTGGAAAAAAATATTCTACACATGCAGTAACAAAAAAACAAACAAAACATACAAAAAAAAAAAAAAAAGCCGTAGTAGCTATACTTATACCAGATAAGATAGACCTTAAAAACAAAGCTGTTATTAGAGACAATGAAGGGCATTATATATTAATAAAAGGGGCATTCCACCAGGAAGAAATAACAAGCATAAATATTTATGCAACTAACCAAAATGCCCAAAAAATACAGGAGGCAAACACTGGCAAAACTTAAGGGAGAAACAGATATCTCTACAATAATAGTTGGAAATTTCAATCCACCTGTCCCATCACTTTATATAACATCTGGGCAGAGGTTCAATAAAGAAACTGAGAGCTAGAGTAATATGATAAATAAACTAAACCTAAAAGACATATATAGAACACTGCACCCCAAAATGGCAGGATATACATTCTTCTCAAGTTCTCATGGATCTTTCTCCAGGACAGACCACATATTGGGTCAAAAAAACAGGTCTCAATAAATTTAAAAAGATTAAAATTATACAAAGCACTTTCTCTGATCATAATAGAATGATTCTGGAAGTCAATAACAGGCAGAAAAAGGGTAATTTCATAAATATATGGAGATTAAGCAACATACTCTTAAATACCCATTGGGTTAAAGAAGAAATTGCAAGAGAAATCAGTAACTATCTAGAAATGAATGAAAATGAGAACACAACATATCAAAGCCTATGGAATGCAGAAAAGGAAGTGCTGAGAGGGAAATTTATAGCCCTCTAGTCTTACATTAAAAAAAGAAGAAAGCTAAAATCAAACACCTAACTACACACCAGGAGGAAGTAGAAAAAGAACAGCATATTAATCCCAAAGCAAGTAGAAGAAAAGAAGTAACAAGGATTAGAAAAGAAGTAAATGAAATTGAGAAGAAAAAAAAAAACCAATAGAGAGAATCAACAAAAGCAAAAGTTGATTCTTCGAGAAGATCAACAAAATTGTCAAACCCTTAACTAGACTGACAAAGTAAAAAAGAGAGACAATGCAAAGAAAAAAATCTTTAACCTCATATCTCCTTCCACTACTGCTACATTTCCTTTCTCCAATTTATTACAAAACTTCTTGAAAAACTTAAATACTTTGGGGGTTTTTTTGTTGTTGTTTTTCCTCTTTCAGCTTCTAATACTTGTGTAACCAGTTGCCTAAACTAAATCTCCTCTGTTGAAATACCTCGTTTCTTTTTTCCTGATTAAACCCTTACTATAATGATTCCATCAAAACAAATACTTGCTGTCATTTTTCCTATTCTTACTTGAACTCATTCTAACCAGAATTTACCCTCATAAACCCAGGGTATTCACTCATGCAATGATTATAAACAACCTCCATTTAACCAAAATTCAACAGAAAATTTTTGGTCTTCAACTTACCCTATGAACAGCATTTGATACAGTTGATAACCCTCCTGTTTTAAATTAAATTCATAGACTATTAAAGCACTTTTTGATGTATAGAAAATTAAGCAGTGAGTACAGAGAGTTTCCATATATTCCCTCTTCCCCTATGCACAATTCCCCTATTATTAACATCTTGCATTAGTGTGGTACATTTGTTAAAACTGATGAGCCAATATTGATATATTATTATTAACTGAAGTCTATACTGTACATTAGGGTTCACTCTTTGTGTTATACAGTTCTATGAGTTTTGACAAATACATAATATTATGTATAAACCATTCCAGTATCATACAGAATAGTTTCATTGCCCTAAAAATCCACTTTCTTTGCCCCTGAACCTCTGGTAACCACTGATCTTTTAACTATCTCTAAATATTTGCCTTTCACAGAATGTCATATCGCTGAAATCATACAAATGTATCATAAAAGATTGTATCATACAAAAGATTTACCAATGTAAATCTTTTCACAGCTTGATAGTTCATTTCTTTTTGTCACTGTATAATATTCTATTCAATTGATGTACCACAGTTTGTTTATCCATTTACCTTCTGAAGGACATCTTGGTTGCTCCCAGCTTTCAACAATGATGAATAAATCTGTTGTAAACATCCATGTGCTGACGTTTGTGTGTACATAAGATTTTAACTCATTTGGGTAAATACCAGGAGCACAATTACTGGATCAATTAGTAAGACTATATTTAGCTTTGTAAGAAAGTGCCAGTCTTCCAAAGTGGCCATACCAATTTGCACTCCCACCAGCAATGAATGGGAGTTCCTTTTACTTTGTTTCCCACCAGCATTTGGGAATGTCAGTGTTTTGGATTTTAGCCATCCTAATAGGTATGTAGTGATATCTCATTTTTGTTTTAAATTGTAATTCCCTAACGATATATGATATTGAGCACTTTTTCATATGTTTATTTGATATGTTTATATCTCCTTTGATGTGGTGTCCGTTCAGAGCTTTTGCCCATTTTTATATTAGATTGTTTTCTTACTGCCACTATCATTCTTTACTTCATTTCTCTGTAGTTTATGTGTTTCCCTCCCCTCCCTAGCTGCTTTCCAGATTTTCATTTTATCACTGATTTTAAGCATTTTGATTATGATTTGCCTTTGGGTAATTTACTTTACATTTCTTGTGTTTAGGGGTTTGTTTGTTTTACCTTCTTGTATATGCCAGTTTACAGGTTTGTTAGTTTTCTTATCGAATTTGATAAAAAATTTTGGCCATTATTTCTAAAAACATTTTGCCCTGCCCTTTATCCCCTCTCTTTTGGAGATTCCAATTTCCCATTTATTAAGCCACTTGAAGTTGTTCTGCAGCTCACTGATGCTCTATTCTTTTGTTTTTTCTTTTTCTTTTTCTTTTTCTTTTTCTTTTCAGTCTTTTTTCTCTCTGTGTTTCGTAGATAGCTTCTACTAGTATGTCTTCAGATTCATTCACCTTTTCCTCTGTAGTGTCTAATCTGCTGTTAATCCCATTCACTGTATGCATCTTATATCCTATATATTTTTGTGTCTAAAAGTTTTATTTGGATCTTTTTTATATATATTCTTTTATCTCCTTATAATACTCATGCTTTCCTCTACCTTCTTGAACATATGTTATAATACTATTATAATATCCTTGTCTACTAATTTTACCATCCGTGTCATTTCTGGGTCTCTTTCTATTAATCAGTGTTTCTTCTCACTATGGGTCATATTTTTCTGCTTCTTTGCAAGTCAAACATTGCAAATGTTTCCTTGTCAGATGATGGATATTTTTGTATTCTTTAAATGTTCTTGAGATTTGTTAAAGGACACAGTTATTTAATAGGTTTTATCCCAATTGAAGCTTGTTTTAAGGCTTAATAAGATAAGAACAGTACAGCTTTTGGTCCAGGGCTAATTTTTCCCCACTATTGAGGCATTACCCTTCTGAGTCCTCCAACTGATGCCCATGTATTCTGAGGTTTTCCACTCATGCAAGTGGAAGCATGAACTATTCCCACTCTTGTGTGAATTCCAGGGAATTGCTTTACTAGCTCACTTCCAGTGGTTTCCAGCCTTGAATAATTTCCTCACACATATGTAATGTTCAGTACTCAGCTGACCACTTGAGGGGAATTCTCTGCAGATCTCTAGAATTATGTCTTTGTGCAACCTTCTCTTCCCTGGTACTCTATCATGTGAATTATTGCTACTTTGTCCTCCCAAAATTTTTCAGCTTCGTTTCATCCACTCAGGGACACATCCAGACTCTGTTTAAATTTACTCTCCCTGTTCTATAGCATGTAAACTCTCTCCAGGCAGTAAGCTTGGGGAATTGAAACCTCATCTCATTTATTTCCTTTCCCTCAGAGATCAGACTTTTGCTGCCAATTTTCTAATGTGAAAATTGTTGTTATATATGTTTTTGTCCATTTTTAAAATTCTTTTAGACAGATGGGTAAATCTGCTACTCAATCATGACCGGAAGCAGGAAGTGGGAATACTGATGTGTTACACTGCGACATAACTTGGAGATTTTTTGGAAAGGACCTGTATTCTTTTGTGCTCTTTAATGGAAAATAGAGCCACCTGTATCTGCACAGTGTGGCACATGATAAAACCTTATTCAGCTTCATTAGCTCATTTTACTAGATTTGTTTCATCTGAAGTCTTAAAAATTAAAAAGAACACTTTATTGTCAGAATTCAAGAGTTCTCACTCACAAAGCTTGTCAAATAGTTTTAGCTATAATACAAAGAGAATGTTTTAAATAATGTAGAGTATCTCTTACAACTCTTGAAATGAATAATTTGTGTCAGGTATAACACCTGTCAGCAGAGTAGAATTATCCACGATAACTTAAAACTGATCACTCAATGATTCTTGATCAAAAATGCCATATTTATTTTATTGTTGAAAATAATAGCCTTGCTTTTTACTTAAAAAGTATATTTAGAAATATTGTATAAGATTATATGTATATAAAAGTAAATAAGATAGAGCTTTTGACAAGTTGCAGCAAATATAAATTTTAAAAGTAAAGAATTTTTCATGATAAGCTTTGGAAGAAATCATTTATGAAAATATATATGAATCCACTTAGAAGACTGTTTTTTTGAAGCTGGATTTTAAGAATTTGGAAAGACTGCTTTTTGTCAAAATGGCTATATAGTGACTGCAAATATTTTGTGGGAAAATGTAGAAGTATAAGTAAATAAATTTTAAAAATAAAAAATTTCCAGGGTATTTGTATACTCACAAATATGATTATCAAACACAGTCCACATAACTTATAGCATTATTTTATCCCTTTGTTTTCCAGATTTTTATTGCTACTCAGTAAATATATATCGTTTCAAAACTGAGTTTTCATACATAAGAATCCTGAGAGGCAAATGGAAATGGGGCATTGCCTGATAGTTATGAATTCAATTATGTGGTGCACTTCTAAAAAGAAGAAGGAAGGAAGGAAAGAATGAAGGCAGGAAGGGAAGAAGGGAGGGAGGGAGGGAGGAAAAGAAAGGCATAGATCATTTAGAAAGAAGCACTAAAATTCTATAAGATACATGCCACAGGCATATTGAATATTCTAGACAGTTTGTTTTGAAAATTTGAAAACCTTGGCAATTATCTCATCCTGCTTTTTCTTTATGGTATTTTTTAACTAAATCCTTTCACACTGTCAAAGCAAAAACCATAAATATTATATGTTTGCATGTACTTCTAGATACCCAACTGAGACTTCCCCACTTAGACATTGTTCTATACTGCATCATAACTGCCTCCATTTTACAAGTAAGGAAATTAAAGCATTAAAAAATGTAAACAATTTGACTAAAAAGTGATACAGCTAGCAGGAGGAGGAGCTGAGCCTTAAATCCAGACAGACTCTTAACCGCTATGCTATACTGCCCCCAAATAAAAATAGACCTTTACAACAAATGACTACATTGGAAAGATATTTAATTACAAAAAAACACAGTAAAGGAAAGTACCATGAAAGCATCAAAGACAGTGATATAGATTTCATCTAGGAAGACTGAGAAATTTGCAAAAGAGATAGCATTTGAGCTGAGTATTGAAAGCTAGGAGTATAGAATTGGGACTTGAGAAATAAACCCACACATCAATGGTCAACTGATTTTCAACAAGGGTCCAAGTCTACTCAATTGGGAAAGAATAGTCTCTTCATCAAATGGTACAGGGAAAACTGGATATAATCGTGCAAAAGAATGAAATTGAACCCCCTACCTCTCACCATATAAAAAATTTTACTTTAAATGGATCAACATAGGGGAGAAGGGGGGAGGAGAAGAGGGCTGGGATATGGGAATCCCCTATATTTTCTATGTGACTTTTCTGTAACTTAAAGCTTCTTTGAAGATAAAGTGAAAAAAATAAGACACTGGGGGAACATACAGACGAAATTGTCATTATACATAAAAGATAGCAGACCTTACGGTGATGAAAGAAACATTGAAGAAAACAAATTTTATTGTACTTTATTTTTTTTTACCTTTATTTTTTATTTTTACCTTTTTATTCTTTATTTTGTATTTTATTTAGTATTATTTTCTTATTATTTTATTTATTTTTTTAGCTTTATTTTGGTAGAAGATTTTGAATTACAGAAGAGTCACAACTGTGGTAGGGGAGAATCACTGGTGCGGGGTGTTGGTGATGGGGAATATGTGGGGAGGGGTGCACCTGGGGCATGCCTCTATGGCATATGAATAAGTTCAAGTAGTCATGGGGTGTTGTCTCAGTGGGTGGAGACCCACACAATAACCAAAGAATATTGAATTACCATCCTGGGAAGTCCTGCTACATTCTCTAATAGAGCAGCAAGAATGCCCCAAGTACATGGGCAGTGCCTAGCGAAGGAGGGCAGACCATTACGCTAAGCCCTTGATACTGATGGTTGTACTTATGAACCTTTTCCTGAGAAATTGAAACTTAGCCTAGTATTATATATTGCCTAAGAATTACCTCCTGCAAGCCTCCTTTTTGCTTAAATGCAGCCTCTCTCTAAGACAAAGTCAGCATATAAATGTACTACCTTCCCCCTGGTATGGGACATGAATCTCGGGGATGAGTCTCCCTGGTACGGAGGGATTATTACCAAGTGCTAACTAACAATGCATCTGGGGTGATGGTACATTTGTTACAATTGATTAACACATATTGAAGCATTCTACTAGCCATGGACTATAGTTTACAATATAGTTTACATTTTGCACCACACAAATTTATAGGTTTTGACAAAACGTATAATGGTCTGTAATGGTCGTGCAGGAATATTCTAATGTCACCAAAGTACCCCATGTTACACCTATTCTTCCTCTCCGTCCCCTCAGAACCTATGGTAGCCACTGCCTTTATATCAATGATAAAATTTCTTCCATTGCTAGAAAAATCATAAGTCTACTTAAGTCCATTGTTTCATTCCCCCCTTATGTTTGTTCATTTCTCAGTCTTGAGGATTTGGGGGTGGTGATGCCCACTTTGTTTCTGATTAAGAGGGGATTTAGATCCCATGGGGCAGATGGGTAGAACTGTCTTATGTGCGGTTGTTGATACTCTGTGCTCCTTGGGATGGGCATTATCTATCATCATTCTTTCGTTAGTTGTCCTGGGTGAGTCCAATGAACTGGAAAGCAGGTGTTGCAACTCTTTCTGAGATTCAGGCCTCAACCAGCATATGAACAGACCAAAGATTTTAGTCTCTGGGACACATATTTAATGAGTATAGTGCTAATTATAGGTTCAAATAAAAGTGGCAGAAGAGTCATGTGTAGGGAAATCGTAATGAGTTTAACTTTGTTACATTGGGGAGCATATATTCCAAAGTAAGGCCCATTGACAGAGCGTCGAATTCGTGTGATTGTGTGCCCTGCCTGCCTATAATGTCTAGAAGTCTCTAGGGCTCTCAGGAGCCTCGCTGTTTGAGGCGCTGTTTACTGTGACAGTCAATGAGATCCTGCTGAGACTTGTATAAGCGTAACCTTTGGAATGTCCTCCTGACTCACTTTGAAATCTCTTAGCTATAAAAACTCTTTTGTATTTAATATTTCCCCCTTTTGGTCAAGGTACAGAGTTTCTGTTTGGGAAGATGGAATGTTTTGGTAATGGATAGTGGTGTTGGTTTACACAATATAGTAAATGCAATTAATATCACTGAATAGAACACATGAAAGTGGTTAAGAGAGGAAAATTTTTCATTGTATATATGTTACCACAATAAAAATTAAATTAAAAAATTTTGAAGACATTCCTAGCTGAAAGCTCATTTTAAATTGGCAGGCTCTATTTTGGTGGTTCTTGGGCTTCAGAGTGCATACAACTCATACTTGAAATGCTTCACAGCCATACTTGTTCCTTGTCATACATTCAGACACTCAGTTCAAAAAGTCTGGAAACCTGTATTTTTTTCTAGATCCCTACTAGATTCTTCAATGACTTGGGGCCATTTCATTTCTTCTTGAAAATCCTAATGTTTTGCAGAGTAATCAGCCACGAGATGTACAGCTGCTTTTGATATGATATATACATTCCTTAAAAACCTCAAATTCTGAGAAAAAGTGCCTTAAAATCAACAGGGTTCATGGTAAAATAGGATTGGTGCCAACAATCTCAGAACTCTGTGTAATTGGTTTGCAATAGGAAGGAGTGTCTGTTTCTCCCACAGGTATTCAGAAGTGGTATTCAAGTAACTTGATAATCATTAGATACCTAGATAATTTCTAAGTAGGACAGAGCATTGAAACATTGATCTCTACACATAACTTTAAGTTTATATGCTTTTGCTCCTTAATTTTATATGCTCTAGAGAAGCTATACTTTTGGGTCTATTAATGAGTGTATTCATTTTTGCCACTCTGAGATGCTCAAAACACGTAATCTAATATTCATATTAACAGAGACCCAGAAAGAAAGAAGGAAGAGAATGAAATCACAAGAGTCCTTGAAGAAACAATACCCGAAAACCTCCCAAATTTGGTGAAATATATTCTAGGGATCAAGAAGCTGCATAAACCCCAAATAAAATAAACCCAAAGAAATCCAGGCCAAGGCACTTCATAATTAAACTTCTGCAAACTAAAGACAAAGAAAAAAAGTTTGAAAGCAACCAGAAAGAAACACCAATTTGAATGACATTGGATTTCTCATTGGAATCCACTGAGGGAAAATGGAAATGGCACATTTTTTTTATTTCAAAAATTTTAATTAGAATAATGGTTACTAAAGATTCCCTCTATATACCTAAATAATAACAAATATAGTTTACAGGTAGGTTTAAATAATTCACAAGGATGTGGGTAGATCTTCACCCACATGTGAAAAGTTTTGTTAAACTCTTTGATATTTTGTATGACACTTTCCAGTCAAGGATCTTGAAAATCTGTCTTTTTAATAAGCGCTCAACTTGATTCAAGTGTACGTAATTTCAGGACCATAATGAAAAACACAAACTTAACTGGTTTTCAGTCCCAGCATCTCTCCTCACAATTCCTCCTTCCTGCAAGCTCAATTCCCTTACCACTACCCTAAGCCCAAAGAGGAATTCTAAAAACTACTCCCAACCTCCAGCAGGTAGAATTTTTTTTTAAGGAGGCATGAGGTATTGAACCCAGGACCTCGTACATGGGAAGCAGGCGCTCAACCACTGAGCTACATCTGCTCCCCAGCAGCTAGAATTTAAGGAACATCAACCCAATACTCAGTATTCAGCATGCAAACCCTCACTTCTTGTCCAACTCTGATCTTGTCTTGAAGTCAAATAAAGTATTCCTTTCTTCCTTTTTGTCCCCATCATTTCTTCCTACCACAGTCTTTTCACTGGTATTAGATACTCAAAAGACTGGCCCTGTTCAGAAGGCCTACATATTAAGTGAATTGAAATCCTTGATTCTATAAAATACCTGGAACAGTATCTCCAAAACCTGGGCCCTGAACACTGTGTTATTTCCAAGGTCCTATCCATGTACTGATCCTGACAACTAGCCCAGATGTTAGATCCCTGGTACCAAATAACTTCTTGACACCTGTACATCCAAGTATCACCTGCTCCAGGATTTCCAATCTGTGCTCCACCTGTCATTTAAGATGCCATCATTCATTCATTCAATCTGTAAACATAACCTGTGCCCCATCCTCTCCCTCAACCACAGGGAAACTGGGCATGTTGCTGCTAACTAGGGGGAAAAGTATTATTTCTTTTGCAAATTTTTCTTAATTGGAGAAGGTAGTGCCCAAAAAGAAAAAGGTAAAATGAGTAGAAACAAACCAA
The DNA here is from genome assembly GCA_029593785.1 of Cabassous unicinctus. Lineage (NCBI taxonomy): Eukaryota > Metazoa > Chordata > Mammalia > Cingulata > Chlamyphoridae > Cabassous > Cabassous unicinctus. Next base: position 4,747 of record JAQZBX010041827.1, on the reverse strand, counting down.
GGATTACTTAGACCTTTTAGAATTTTCAGTAAATCAAACATTATTTGCAGACAACAGAAAAAGGCTTTATGATACATGTATGATATAAAATTCCAAGCTTCTGCTGTCTCTCTTCCAGATACTAAACTGACTCTTTTGAGGCAGCTCTCAGAGACAGAACAAGTAATAAGAGCCAAGCTAATTATAAAAACAACTGATCCATTGCCATATTTAAAAAGCCAAAATGTAAAAATATGTTCCTTTTAAATAACATATTCTGAATTATAAAAGTGATATATTCACAGAAAATGGGAAAATAAATACAAGTCCTAAGGAAAACATCTTTAACCACCAGTTAGTATTTTGATACATATCCTCCCATTTTTATGTTATGTTTGCTAAAATTGAGTTTCATTTAGGGCCAGGATATAGTTGATATTTCACATAAAAGGGAAGGACCACACTCAAATGCATAATTTATCCAAAAAAAAAAGGAGTGGGGTAGTGGAGAGGAGTAACAGCTTGTTCCAAGGCCCCTACAATTCTCAACCATATGAAGGATACAAAATGAAACCCAAGTTGGGAAGAAGGAAAACCTTAAAGAGAAGATTTAGGGAGAAGACTGTTGGAATGCTGGGTGTCCCACTGTCTCCCAAGGGGAAGCAATGGGACTGCTTGCCCCAAATCTAAAGTTTAATGATGAAGGAGGGGCTGTGGCTTTAATAGAAATAATGAAGTGGGGCTGTGATGGACTGGAGTCTGATATCTCCTAGGGAAATGTGAGGGTGCCAAGCACTGACTGCTCTGATGGTGAAGGCAGGAGAGTTGCTGCTGCAATGAGATTTGACCTGAACTTTCTGAGTCACTCAGGTCAAAAGAAAAGTAAAATTTTCCCGTGGGAAAGGTGAAGCAATAAGAAATTGGAGGTGGACTCAGAATGTCTAGGAATCACAGGAAGAGTCTCAGGAGACCATAGAGAATAGCAATTGACATGCTGAGGTGTGGAAATTAAAAAGTCCCCAGTTATGAGGATCTGAGGAATCCATGCAATGTCCCTTGAGAAGAGGCCTGCAACAGCCATCTGCTAAACCTAGAGAGCCAAAGCCAGTTTACAGCACCACGAGTTGAAGTGAAAACTGCCTTATTCCCTTTCCACTACCTTCCTCCCACATGTACCAATCACAGAAGTGCCCAAGTCAGAGGTGGCAAACTGCTAAGAGAAAGGAGGAGGAAAATTAGAAGCCATCCAACCCTCCTTCACAAAAGCAGGTGGCCCACCTAGAAAATGCTGTAGCTGAAAGGAGGCAGAAGATCTTATTTTAAATAAAATTTGGAATTTTGATTATTAAAACATCACATCCTAGTTTCTAAGTCACGACTGTTTCATAATTTAGTTTATTCTTAAGTTTATATCCAGGAGGAGAAACTTTCCCCACTGAATAAAATTTAAAAGGGCAGTAGGAGACAAAAATAAAATTTCACTTTGATTCCATCCTATAAGTTATGTTTGTATCAACTTACTGTGCATATAAATATTATATATATATGAACATATTATATAACACATTATATTTATAAAATATATCCTGTGAAATGCTAAGACAATATCACACAATTTGGTAGTCTGGTGGAGTTTTTTTCATATAGCAATATATTGGGAATATTTTTCCTTTGCCAATAGTTTTTGTTCTACAATTTTGTAGCAGCAGTGTTACCTAAGAGCTTATTAGAAATTAAAATTCTTGGACTCTAAGGCATATTGGATCATCTGCATTTTAACAGGCTCAGAAGTGAGTCATAATTCAGTGGTGCACTAAAGCTGGTTTATGCAACCTCAAGAGAGCCAACTGTGCACTTCTCTTCCCAACTCCACAAAGACATCACTTTGGTAGCTTGAAATCAGCCATGGTAGAGTATTATGTTACTGAAATGGTCAAATGCTACAAATCATACATTTTTCAGAGAGTCAGTTGATAAACATTTACTAGCACCATTTACAATAAATCTGAGAAGCACTGGTCTCAAACATTTTTTTGACAATTTCATAGCAGTGCATTGAAAAAATGTTCCATATTTATATGATCTATACTATTGAACTTAGGGTATTTCATTTTTTGCTGTTGTAAGTAACAGTAAAACTAACATTCATATACATACATATTTTCTCCTATTTCCTCTTCTTTCTTGAGGATAAATTTTTCAAGTATGATTGCTACATTTTTATATTGATGGTTTGGAACATATTGTCAAATTTCCCTTTATTTTTCATCTTGCCACTGATTTTTAAGAGGTGTCATTTTTTTCATGCCCCCAGAGAATCCATCTATCTGTAAAGCATTCATAGCTAGAAGCTGACAATCCAAAGAATACATTCTATACATTAAACTTATTTATTTCTCTTTATTTCCTTGTTTTCTCACTGGTGACACTTTCCCCTTCCTTCCTCAACTTTCTCTTTACATCCGTTTCTCTTCCTAGCCTCAGTTATTCTGAATTATTCTTAATCTTACTTGAGTTCTGTGAATTTCTTAAAATTATATTTAAAATTTGAGTGTATCTATATGCACACGTTTTTCTTGAAGAAGTTCTATAGATTTCAACATATTCCCAAAATGGGGTCATTTCAGTTCTAGTGTTAGAAATTCAGGTAATAAACTCACATGGAGTTCATTTCACAGAGGAAGAAATGTAGCAGAAGCACAAGGTAGGGACACCTCCGCAAATGCAGTAATGGAGTTCCCACCGCAGAGGCAAATTATAAGTTCCTTACCATTGCAAGTGAGTCTATTGCATTATAAGCAATTGTTTGCTTAGAGGCAGTTGTCACCCTGTCATCTACATGGCAAGATGTTGAACCATCCATGGCCAGATGTTAAACCCTCCATGCGAGTGGTTACTTTTCCACTATAAGGTACTCACGTGGTAAAAATACCTGTGATAGTGAAAATTACCTTTTTTAAAAAATCTGATTTCACATAACAAAAATATGTGGAATCAGATAAACCATAGGTTCTTAATAGTAGGCTATACACAGAGACTTTTCAGTATATATTTATTCACTCTGTCTATAACATCAGCACATATTTTGTTCAAGTGCACTGTGGTTCACATTTAATTTCCCTTTCTGTTCTGGGAAGTTATGAAATTTAGCAGACAGTAACAGTTTAAAAGTCAGAGGAAATGAAATAACAATGAACTTAGCATCAGCTCAGAGTACAGAAGAAGGGATTATTATGGAGACAAGGACACCTACAAAATACCAAGGTCTTGAACTATGGGAGAAAATAGCACAATTTAATTTTTTTAAAATCACAAAAGGATATTTGAAATAGTATTAAAAAGTTCATTCTAACAGGCCATGAAGGAAAAAAGCACACAGACCACTTTTACTAATTAATTCAATTATTCCCACAGCATTCAAACAAGACAATGTAATTCTTCATAATCTACCCAAAAATTGAGCAGTATATCTGGAGGTAATAAATGCAGCTATTTATGTTTTATTGATCATTCATATTTTAAGTAATAAATTGAAAAAGCTTCAGCAGACTCTCACCCTGCATTAAGACAAAATAAAGAATCTGATGAAACAAAGAGATAGACTAGGCCTGCAATTTGTTAACAAATAACAGAATCTCCATTTTATCAAGATCCCTAGGTCATTTGTATGCACACTGAGGTTTGAGAAGCACTGCCTCAAAGGATAGGTGAAGCAACAAGGTAGAGATACTGGCATCCAGAAACACCTCACAGAGCAGAGCTGCCTGACAAGAAGCAAGAGATATGCGGGACTGAATTTCCAAATCTTATGCTGGTGGGGCACTAATCCAGAGACATTTATTATAATTGTTATTCCTCAATTTCTTGCATAAGGCAAAGAGAACATTGAGCTGCAGGATATGAGAGGAGATTTCATTCAATGGAAATAACAGCATTCATATTCATTTATCATTTCTATCCTGAAAACATTTGGCAAGCACAGACATTCATTCATCAATTCAGAAAATGTTTATTGAATACTAACTCTGTGACAGACATAAGTATATAAAATATAACTAAATCTGTTGTTTAAATAAACTGAAGGTGGGAGAGACTTTATTTCAATCAACTAGCATCTTCAGAGAAATCAAGTTGAAAGGATCTAAATTATCCAAATAGCTCTATAATTGATCTTGTAAAAATAAAAGAAGTTATACCAAAAAGGAAAGGAAATAAGCCTATTTCTTTGAAGTAACTATTACAGCTTGCAAGGTATTAGAAATATAAATTATTTAATTTTTTGAAAAGACTTTTCACTAAAAGCTGAAAAAATTAAATGCTAGTCTTTCTATAAGAGACACTTCCTAAACAAGTTGGAGTCTTTGAAATATCATAAACAAAATAACTAGGTTCTTTCATTTATATAAAATAGAAAATAATAGTATTCATTGTATTTTATAAAGTATATGCCAAGAAATATTTTTATATTTGTACTCAGGAAATTCCTAATAATGGATGCTGACAATGTTGAACTTTACTCAAGCCCTGTGATCCAGAGAAGGTTAAGAAATCCCCCATCCTTTGTGTTCTTGAAAAGGGCTTAGACCCACCCTTGCCCACATGAATTAGATTAGACTCATCAACGTTCCCCTTGTTTACCTATGACAAGGCCAGACACAGGCATTCCAAATTCCCAGTCTCACCTCATAAAAGATTAACTGAACTGTTTTGGCCCCAATGTTCAATGCTTGTCAACTAAATTTTGCTTAGATTCTCTCCTTCCCCCAGG